>CAIIXF020000003.1:4341205-4353314 GCA_903813345.2 Owenia fusiformis | reverse complement strand
GACAGTATATTAAAAAATTGAGTAGAACACCTCTTAATGCCCGGGTTACAATTGCTCTGATTCATCAGCCGGCGCCTGGCCGATTGAGTATTTTTTTGTTCAAATTGTGTATTCAGTTTTAAACAAAATACTCCATTGCCCAGGCGCCATCTGATGAATCTGAGCAAATGTTACTACACAAACACACTTCAGAGGTACCAACAGACCAAAGGTGTCCAACTTAGACAGGTTTTACTGTAATTAATTTTCATAGTACGCAGTAGTTCCTGGAAGCATGTCGTAATGACCCTTGATAGCAAGTTGCTACTACGGCCCAGCTATAGTGGCTTAAGCCTTTATAGCTTAGTAAGTAGAGCATCAGTCTTTGGATCCAAGGGTCATCCCATACGGGGCATTGAATTTAGCACACTTTCTTTCAATTTCTTTATCTGGCTTGTTACACTATGCTCGTTAGTTAGTTAGTTAGTCATTCCTCTGGGGCGCCCTCAGGTCATTACAATGTCAATTCCTGAGGCGTTGTATAAAAAACCTCCTACCTCATACCCACCTACTATATTATATTCCGTCTGTTGGATACATACTACCAAAGGTGTTCAACTTAGACAGGTTTTACTGTAATTTATTTTTATAGTTCAGTTGGAAGCATGTCAATTCCTGACCCTTCCTGCCTCTCTGAGAGGCATGACGGATCATTTGTATGATGTCAACGCCTGACAGTCGCCCCAGGGTATTTCAACATTAAGGGACTTCCTACCAACGCAGTCAGGCCATGAAATCTACTCTAGCCTTTTGCAGATTATTGACATAGACAAAACACATGTTATAGCATTTGGTTGTGCCCCCCTCACTGCACGACGGATCATTTGTATGAGAAAACACATGTTATAGCATTTGGTTGTGTCTCCCTCACTGCACGACGGATCATTTGTATGAGAAAACACATGTTATAGCATTTGGTTGTGTCCGCCTTACTGCATGACAGATCATTTGTATGAGAAAACACATGTAATAGCATTTGATTGTGTCCCCCTCCTTGCATGACGGATCATTTGTATGAGAAAACACATGTTATAGCATTTGGTTGTGTCCCCCTCCCTGCATGATGGATCATTTGTATGAGAAAACACATGTAATAGCATTTGGTTGTGTCCCCCTCACTGCATGACGGATCATTTGTATGAGAAAACACATGTTATAGCATTTGGTTGTGTTCCCCTTATTGCATGACGGATCATTTGTATGAAAAAACACATGTTATAGCATTTGGTTGTGTCCCCCTCACTGCATGACGGATCATTTGTATGAGAAAACACATGTTATAGCATTTGGTTGTGTTCCCCTTATTGCATGACGGATCATTTGTATGAGAAAACACATGTTATAGCATTTGGTTGTGTTCCCCTTATTGCAAGACGGATCATTTGTATGAGAAAACACATGTTATAGCATTTGGTTGTGTCCCCCTTACTGCATGACGGATCATTTGTATGAGAAAGCACATGTTATAGCATTTGGTTGTGCCCCCCTTACTGCATGACGGATCATTTGTATGAGAAAACACATGTTATAGCATTTGGTTGTGTTCCCCTTATTGCATGACGGATCATTTGTATGAGAAAACACATGTTATAGCATTTGGTTGTGCCCCCCTTACTGCATGACGGATCATTTGTATGAGAAAACACATGTTATAGCATTTGGTTGTGTTCCCCTTATTGCATGACGGATCATTTGTATGAGAAAACACATGTTATAGCATTTGGTTGTGTCCGCCTTACTGCATGACAGATCATTTGTATGAGAAAACACATGAAATAGCATTTGGTTGTGTCCCCCTCCTTGCATGACGGATCATTTGTATGAGAAAACACATGTTATAGCATTTGGTTGTGTTCCCCTTATTGCATGACGGATCATTTGTATGAGAAAACACATGTTATAGCATTTGGTTGTGCCCCCCTTACTGCATGACGGATCATTTGTATGAGAAAACACATGTTATAGCATTTGGTTGTGTTCCCCTTATTGCATGACGGATCATTTGTATGAGAAAACACATGTAATAGCATTTGGTTGTGTCCCCCTCCTTGCATGACGGATCATTTGTATGAGAAAACACATGTTATAGCATTTGGTTGTGTTCCCCTTACTGCATGACGGATCATTTGTATGAGAAAACACATGTTATAGCATTTGGTTGTGTCCCCCTTCCTGCATGACGGATCATTTGTATGAGAAAACACATGTTATAGAATTTTGATGTGCCCCCCTTACTGCATGACGGATCATTTTTATGAGAAAACACATGTTATAGCATTTGGTTGTGCCCCCCTTACTGCATGACGGATCATTTGTATGAGAAAACACATGTTATAGCATTTGGTTGTGTTCCCCTTATTGCATGACGGATCATTTGTATGAGAAAACACATGTTATAGCATTTGGTTGTGTCCCCCTCACTGCATGACGGATCATTTGTATGAGAAAACACATGTTATAGCATTTGGTTGTGTCCCCCTCACTGCATGACGGATCATTTGTATGAGAAAACACATGTTATAGCATTCGGTTGTGTCCCCCTTACTGCATGACGGATCATTTGTATGAGAAAACACATGTTATAGCATTTGGTTGTGTCCCCCTCCCTGCATGACGGATCATTTGTATGAGAAAACACATGTTATAGCATTTGGTTGTGCCCCCCTTACTGCATGACGGATCATTTGTATGAGAAAACACATGTTATAGGGGTTTTCGTAAAACACCGACCGCCGACCACCGACCAGTCACTCTCCACAGTTGGGTACATGTGGTCGGTGGTCGGCTGACGGTCTTTTACATAAAGATGAAAAAATGCAAAATTAGAAGTAAAACTAAAACTGGGAATCCAATGACTATAGTACCTTTGATTTAAAAACGTATAATTATCATTTCAAATCACGATGAAAACGTTACATCGTCGTGGTGTGTAATGTCATATTTTTAAGTGATGTTTCAGTTGTTAGAAGACCAATTTCATCCTGGTTAGTCACTTTGGAAAAAAACGCACGTAACATTGCATTACGTTCATTCTTCATTCATATGAAACGCAATAACAAAAACACACAAACATCGTCGATGTTGACGTCGTAACGTTATGTTTGATTTCTCAGACAAAAAAAAGCTTTCTAATGGTGTACTGAAATGGTAAGTCACTTTTAATCCCGATAAGAGAACGCATGTAACATTATATCGTGTTCAGTATTCAGTAGGCTATGAAGATAAAAAATCATTTTTGTTTCGAAATTGTTAAATTTCACTAAAATGATTAGGATAGATTCCCGTAGAAACGATAGGTTGGTTCATGATAGGTTAGGACCTAAAGCAGGGCAATTAATCGAGAGGAGACGGTCATGACCAATTTGTTTGCTTGCCATTCGTTGCAAGGTACAAAATCTGTAAAAAACGTTGCCTAGTCCAACGATTGACATTCAAAATCAAATTATTAATATTCTAAGGCTACAAATATGTTCGGTCTTTTACATGATATGGCCGGTCTTTTACACATTTTCTTCAAACCCTGTTTTGAGGCTACCAGTGGAAAACACCGACCGGTCGGTGGTCGGTGGGGTCGGTCTTTTCCGAAAACTCATGTTATAGCATTTGGTTGTGTCCCCCTCACTGCATGACGGATCATTTGTATGAGAAAACACATGTTATAGCATTTGGTTGTGTCCCCCTTACTGCATGACGGATCATTTGTATGAGAAAACACATGTTATAGCATTTGGTTGTGTTCCCCAAATTTGATTCTCATTCTGATGAAATTTTGTCTGAAAGATTAGAGTGACTATAAATCCTACAAAGGTAGCGATTTCTAAGTTACCGTTTGCAACAAAAGTTATATCAAACTCACGGACGTCGAGTAAGTTTCTGGCGAAAGCTTGAGCCTAGATTATAAAGAGGACTGGAAACAAGATGGCAGTCTATTTCAAATCTGCCAACTCGTGTTGGCCTATTTATCACTATTGACTCAGTTGTTCATCTTGTTTACTTACCTTAGATGCTTAGAAATCTATTTAGTATAATATTAATTCCAAAATTATTGTCATTTGCGATAATTAGTACTTAAAGTACTATGAACAGGTCAGCTGCCATTTGCTTGGCTGAATCGTTCAGTCCACAAAAACAGTGAAATCATATTATAAATACCAATAAAACTTTAAAATTGAGGCAGATGTGATACAAAAAGACTCTATTAATACAGATATACAGGTTACAGTCACCAAGATGAGCTAATTTCAGGCGAGATTCAGGAAATAAAAAGGTAGGTCATTCTTGTTTCCAGGGGTTTGTGTAAAAAACCGGGTAACCGGGTACCCAGTCGACCGGGTACCTAACGTTCCTAGCAGGGTTACCAACTTTCAAAGTTCCACATTTCCCCCGATATATAGTAGCGAATTGACTTGACAGACTTAGCCTATCGAGTGCACTGCTGTTCGAAATTTTTACCTTATACGAGACAGAGCACTTTTTAAAATAATCGATCCAGCAAAGAGTGACGTCCATGTCACGTTGCTCATAAGTAGCATATAAGTTCATATCGAAGACGTTGCACATTTTCGTTCTTTACACATCGAGGCAACGTAAACATGAGACATCTATTGATGGTATAAAAAGAACGTTGTTGTAACGTGTCCTTAAAGTTCGTTAGTGTGGAAAACATAACAAACAGAAACGTTTGATTTTTTACTACATTCGTCCATATTTGACGTAACTCAAACATTAAAATTCAAGGTTGTCAAAACAGGCTTTTAATATCAATCACTAAGTCGGTTCATTTCCGACGTATTGTTAACGTTAAGATTTAACGTTGTCAAAACGTTTTTTCGATTTAAAATAACCTCAAAACGTGACGTCGATAATGACGTTCATGGAGCGTATTGATCTGACGTTATTCAAATATTCAGCAAAACGTCGATGGATGGTTGAATTTCAACATTGTGGAAATGGCTTCAAAATATTTGTGAGTTAAGGAAACGTTACAAAGACGTCAATATGTTCTCACTAAATCGGTTCATTACCGACGTTATTTCAACGTTGCCAAAACGTTCTTACGATGTGAAATAACCTCAAAACGTGACGTCAAAAATAACGTACATGTATCGTCCAGATCCAACGTTATAAATAAAAATTCCTAACCCTGCTAGGAACGTTAAGTACCCGGTCACCCGGTTAGGCCCGGTCACCCGGTTTTTTACACAAACCCTGTTTCCAGTCCTCTAAATAATCTATGCTCCGGCTTTCGCCAGAAACTTACTTGACGTCCCGTCCGTGATCAAACTAACCTTTCTATGAATCTTCCGCTTAAACTAAATTTATGTTATGTATGCATATTCTGCTAAATATCGACTTTATTCAAATATTTTTAGAACTTTCCAAACTTCCGATGTGTACTACGTCATCTCTTCTGTACGCAATATTTGATGACGTATTACACACCGACTGAATCTTGAAAGCAACCAAAACATTACAATTCCTTCGTTATTTCGAATTAGCAAGTCGTTTGCCCATTGACATGTCGCCGAGGTCCGTGTTGATTACAGGGTGCAATAGGGGAATCGGTTTGGAGTTTGTAAAACAGTTCTTATCGATGAAACAACCGCCTAAACACTTGTTTGCTACCTGCCGAAACCCTGCCGAAGCTGCGGTGAGTGTCAGTGGGGATACACAGTGAACACCATCCATTGATCTCTATTGAAAGAAGCAGGCCTGTCAACTTGGGAACACCTAACATGAGTGACTTGGAAATGTTGAACACCTCCCCTCAAAATGTGGACACCTTGGTCCAAATCTGAACACCTTGATCCACATTTTGAACACCTTGGTTTAAATTTTATTACATCTTGCCAAATTCTGAACACCTCAAATTTTTCGCCAACGGGGGGGGGGGGGGGTACGAAAAATTTCGAACGGAATGCGTGACATATACGTAATTCGCGTGAAAAGTCCGAACGAAATGCGTACGTTTTTTTCCAGCGTTCGTATTTTTGCTGTGTAGACGATCTTTTTTAGAAATTTTTCTACACAAATATTTTTGTTTGACAATTACCAGGTAAAATGCGTATTTGCGGGACATTTTCTGTCACGCAAAAATAACTGGCGTGACTTCAAATTCTTCAGCAAATGCGTGACAAATACGCAAATTGCGGGACAGTTGACAGGCCTGAAGAAGATAACATAAAGGCACAGGTGCCCCTTGTCTTTTTTTGTTCCAACTTCCAGAGAAGCCCTACACTCTTATTACGCAGGGGGCGCCTGTGATATACGTATGGTACGTACATATGTGTACAACTGCAGCAACTGTCGCGGGTGTTTTGTGTACCGGCGGATGTTTTGTGTACCGGCGGATGTTTTGTGTACCGTGTTATTTACTCCTTAAAATGTACTTTTTGTACATTGTATTGTGAGGAACATACCAAATTGTATAAGAGGCATGTGTTATTTATTATTTTATAACTTTACCATATTTTTGTAAGCCTCATTATTTTATAAGTTAAATCTTCAATAGGCTAAATGCACAGGATTATGTGTGCACTATTTTTGTAGGCCACTTCATTATTTATTTTGTTAAGTTAAATCTTCAATAAATGCGCAGGATTATGTCTGCATTTATAATTGTACCAAAAATTGTGTATAATATAATGAAAAATTAATTGTGATAAATTAAATGTACGATCGGATTACGATACAATGCCGGATACTATGCGGCTGGTTAGACGAGATATTATTTAAATTTATTCCCCTAAATTTGTAATGTTTTATATTTTTAATTAAAATGAAACAAATTTTGTGTGGACTTTGTTTATACAATATTGCATTAGTTGTGTGAACTTACACTAAGAAACTTAAATTTCTTGGTTTGGGTTTGACTCCCAAATAACTAGATAAAGTATGAACATTTCAATGAATAGATTTTTATAAATTAAATTAAAATAATATACGCCGTTATTATTTAATGTATTTCGTTTTTATTTTTCCCAAATTGACTTTAGAAATGACCATTCAAATAGTATTTATTGAATTTTAAAATGATGACGAAGTATTTATTTTTATTTTCATAATTAACGTATGTACATCTTCCCACAGCTTCTTCTTCTTAATAGAATTGTGAATTGTGCACCATAGACTGCATTTTAAACAGTGGGTTGTTCGTTCATCAATATATGTAAACATACGTGACATCTGATTTGCCCCGAACCCACCATTTCCCATTGGTTTACATGGGAACGACAACTTTCAAAAATTCATCAAATTTATCATGAATTTTCAACTATTGTAATTGAGGAAAAAATTGGAAAAATTTGATGGCATTGGAAATGTGGCCAAGTTAAGTTTTCAGCAATAAAACAAGTATTTTCATCGCAGGTTAAGAAAATAAAAATTCAAATATAAAGTGGCTTTAACACGTAGTTCAATGAGGGAGCTAAGGTTGCCAAACTTATGGAGGGGAGTGTAAGTAAAACATAAATATATTTTACAAGTGTTTATCATTGTGCGTGATAATTATCAAATATAACATAACTAATCTATAAAGATGTTTGTAAATGTTAGGCCTATTCATTGTGTTAAATTTTAAATGGGAGACTGTTTGATTAAATTGACACCCCCCCAAATAAAAATAAAAAAATTAAGAAAATATATGACTTTTATGTTCATTTTAATTGAGTTTACTTTCCACTTGCTGCACACAACTGGCTAATGGCAATGGACCCCCGCCATGTTACTACATATGCCCATTTAATTCAAGCAAAGCAGTTTAAAATACTGGTACATAACCGGATTACATAACAACATTAACAGATTAACCAATTAACCAATACAAAATATAAAATGAAGGAGATAATAGATTGGTTAAAAAGGCTTTTTATTTGAAGCTTCTCTCTTTAAATATTCTGTACTATTCTAGATAATCAATTTATTTAACATGACTTTCAATAAGGCAGTAATAGCATTTATTTAAATTCTTTGAAAGGACTTGTATTTTATGCATTAAGTGGCATATTTTGCAAGTAGGAGGAGTCTATGTTAGTGGTTTTGATCATATGAATTGTAATTTTTTATGATACACACAAAATGTGCCTTTAAAATTGCACTTTAAGGAGTAAATAATACGGTACACAAAACACCCGCCGGTACACAAAACACCCGCGGGCGTTTTGTGTACCGAACAGTGGCTGCAGTTGTACCCACCTCGGTACGTAGGTAACATTGCATATGACGACATGGGACTTTATCGTGGCTAATTCTGTGTATGTGTTAAGCTGGTGTGATGATGTATTATATGAAATCCCAACTTCCATCAAATGGGGTCATGAATCGCCACAATATAGCATCTTCAATATCATCAATGACAACGGAATCTGAATTTCAAATAATTTACAAAGACAACAGCATATATGTATGGTAAGATGTGACAACTGACTATGATGGATGTATTGCATTGGAACATGACAATGGTTAATAGACACTTTACCATTGTCTTTACATATACCGTTGTCAAATATTACCGTTTTCACTACCTGTACACCACAGTATGCGTTGTCCTGTGTCTTATTCCGTTGGTAAAATTAAAGCCTTTATTTTGATTGTAGAACATATCTAACTATATGATCAGTAGAAAAACAGTTTGAGTGATTGCAGTACCAAAGGAATTTAATCTAGTCACTCTATTAAACATACAGTTCATGAAAATTTAATTGAAGAGACGTTGTCAGGCTATTCCGGTATGACATTGCAGTGGTCAACCCACATATATGGTAACACAACTTGCATATTGTGTTATAGTATACAAATGCTTATAAAAATGCTTATACATGTTGCTGTTTTATTTATAGGACCTTCAAGCACTTCAAGCTGGTCATAGTAACCTCCACATACTTCAGTTAGGTCAGTATGAGTTTTTTTGTTTAAAAATACAATTGTATTTATTCTCTGAATTGAAATTACAAACTTTGCCATTGTATGTGTGTATTTCACATCCACCCACTTACCCCCCCCCCCTCTATGTATTCATTATAGCATGGGCTTTCAACTTTCTAATGGCCTTCAGGACTGTCAATAGATGGCGAAAAATTCAGTGGTTTTAATAGCATACTTTAACATGTAAAAATTGCTCCAAAAATCTCCCATAAATAAATGTGATTGAAAATATCCAAAACCCTTTGATTTTGAAATTAAAACATGTTTGTAAATACTATGAAGGAAAATATGATATTTATTTGATATGTGTAGTGAATTTGAAGTTTTGAAGCAGCACTATTTACACTCAAACCAATGGGCCAGATGTGAAGGACAACCACATGTAGTAGTTAACTGCCATCTATACACGTCCTGACTCCCATTGAAAGCCCATGATTATAGTTCTCAGTTTGAAATTTATATGAAACTAATATTTCGCCTGAGAACATCTGAACTGGCAAATTTGCAAAATTTGTTACCATTGCTTAAAATATGTAACCCTATGTTACAGAAGTCACAGATGAATCAAGATATGCCAGTCTTGTAGAAGAGGTTGGAGCCATAGTTGAAGAAAATGGGCTCAATCTTCTAATCAACAATGCTGGTATTCTAATAATGACAAACCTTCCTGATGTTACTGCTGAAGTTATGAAGAAAACATTTGATGTCAATTCTATCGCACCTATCTTGATTTCTCAGGTATAGCATGTGTATGGTTTATGGTTCATTTCACAATACACTAATTTAGGATCAGGATGTTTAATACATGTAGACTGAAGACAATATTTGGCTTGATCAAAATCAAAAATTCTGTTTATTATTTGAAATCTCAACATTTTTGTAAGATCTAGACATTTGAATCTTCTCTGGAGTGTAGCTAAGTTTATTATCTTTTATTGAGAGGCAGAAGAGGTTAGAAGAGGTGTTTGCCTCTTTCTGATAGCCACATGTAAGAAGCACCATGCAAATTTGGTGCAAATTGTGCAAATGAGAAATCCGCACCCACTTGAGGATGAGGTGCATATAAATTGTATTTAATCTTTGATTTCCTTCAACTGGATGTAGGCCTGTATAGCAAGCATTTTTCAATGTTTTTGTTTTGAAAAATTCAAAGGGAGTTCGTTTTTGACAACTTTGGCCTAAAAATGGCCAAACTCACTTGAGAAATGCTGAGAATGGTAAAAACTGCAAGATTTTGAAACAATTTTTGGCTAGGGTGGGGTTCAAGCCACCCCCTCAAACACCACCACCTTTGCTCTTAGATGAATGCATATTGTTTTCCTCTTTCAGGCATTTCTTCCCTTACTGAAGCGTGCAGCGGATGCTCAGAAAGATGCCCCACTAGGCTGGGCAAGGGTAGCAATTATCCATGTCTCATCAAAGATGAATGCATATTGTTTTCCTCTTTCAGGCATTTCTTCCCTTACTGAAGCGTGCAGCGGATGCTCAGAAAGACGCCCCACTAGGCTGGGCAAGGGTAGCAATTATCCATGTCTCATCAAAGATGAATGCATATTGTTTTCCTCTTTCAGGCATTTCTTCCTTTACTGAAGCGTGCAGCGGATGCTCAGAAAGATGCCCCACTAGGCTGGGCAAGGGTAGCAATTATCCATGTCTCATCAAAGATGAATGCATATTGTTTTCCTCTTTCAGGCATTTCTTCCCTTACTGAAGCGTGCAGCGGATGCTCAGAAAGACGCCCCACTAGGCTGGGCAAGGGTAGCAATTATCCATGTCTCATCAAAGATGAATGCATATTGTTTTCCTCTTTCAGGCATTTCTTCCTTTACTGAAGCGTGCAGCGGATGCTCAGAAAGACGCCCCACTAGGCTGGGCAAGGGTAGCAATTATCCATGTCTCATCAAAGATGAATGCATATTGTTTTCCTCTTTCAGGCATTTCTTCCCTTACTGAAGCGTGCAGCGGATGCTCAGAAAGACGCCCCACTAGGCTGGGCAAGGGTAGCAATTATCCATGTCTCATCAAAGATGAATGCATATTGTTTTCCTCTTTCAGGCATTTCTTCCCTTACTGAAGCGTGCAGCGGATGCTCAGAAAGACGCCCCACTAGGCTGGGCAAGGGTAGCAATTATCCATGTCTCATCAAAGATGAATGCATATTGTTTTCCTCTTTCAGGCATTTTTTCCCTTACTGAAGCGTGCAGCGGATGCTCAGAAAGACGCCCCACTAGGCTGGGCAAGGGTAGCAATTATCCATGTCTCATCAAAGATGAATGCATATTGTTTTCCTCTTTCAGGCATTTCTTCCCTTACTGAAGCCTGCAGCGGATGCTCAGAAAGACGCCCCACTAGGCTGGGCAAGGGTAGCAATTATCCATGTCTCATCAAAGATGAATGCATATTGTTTTTCTCTTTCAGGCATTTCTTCCCTTACTGAAGCGTGCAGCGGATGCTCAGAAAGATGCCCCACTAGGCTGGGCAAGGGTAGCAATTATCCATGTCTCATCAAAGATGAATGCATATTGTTTTCCTCTTTCAGGCATTTCTTCCCTTACTGAAGCGTGCAGCGGATGCTCAGAAAGACGCCCCACTAGGCTGGGCAAGGGTAGCAATTATCCATGTCTCATCAAAGATGAATGCATATTGTTTTCCTCTTTCAGGCATTTCTTCCTTTACTGAAGCGTGCAGCGGATGCTCAGAAAGACGCCCCACTAGGCTGGGCAAGGGTAGCAATTATCCATGTCTCATCAAAGATGAATGCATATTGTTTTCCTCTTTCAGGCATTTCTTCCTTTACTGAAGCGTGCAGCGGATGCTCAGAAAGACGCCCCACTAGGCTGGGCAAGGGTAGCAATTATCCATGTCTCATCAAAGATGAATGCATATTGTTTTCCTCTTTCAGGCATTTCTTCCCTTACTGAGGCGTGCAGCGGATGCTCAGAAAGACGCCCCACTGGGCTGGGCAAGGGCAGCGATTGTCAATGTGTCATCAAAGGTTGGTTCATGCGATGACAACAAAAGAGGAGGGTCGTATGCTTACAGAGCAAGCAAGGTACACATGTTCATGTAACTTCCTGTGTCTAAAATTATGCCTACTGCAAAGTAGAATGATATTTTCAGGCACATATCTACACCTAAAGGCCCAGTC
>CAIIXF020000003.1:1516108-1534108 GCA_903813345.2 Owenia fusiformis | reverse complement strand
AATTTGGAGAACTTTTTATTTTGACCTACTTTTCGGACACCATATCTCAAAAGTGGGTCAAAATACTTTCTGACGACAAAAGGCTAACACTATAAGCATATTCTTGGCTACATGTATACACAATTTCGAAGAATATAATTATAGTGTAGTGTCAGAATTGAAAAAATAAGGAAAACCTATGAATTTGACCTAGATTTTGACCTAGGCATTTCGGTGTCCAAATTTTAAAGCTAGATGGCTTTTGAGGTCCCCTTCTTTTAAAGGCTTTGATTATATGAAGCTGGACTCAGTCTTTTTCCGTTTTTTTCACTTCAAAAAAATATTTTTTCCCATTGACTTAACATGGGCACCAAATTTAGCGATTTTTGAGTTTTCAAAATGCCATAACTTCCGAACCGGAAGTCGGATCGAAATTTCGTCTTCAGATTCAGAATCCTGAGAAAATTTCCTATAAGATTAATATCCTGGACATTTGATTCAGAGAACTTTTTTTTGGACCTCGTTTTCGGACACTGATATCTCAAAATCGCTTTGAGATATCAAAAAACTAAATCGAACCTAGGTTCCTACTTTTTTATAAGGAACACAATGAAAAAAAAACGGATCGAAAATATTGAAGGACGACCGAGAAAATCGAAAAAAGTGACAAAGTACTGGATTTGACCTAGTCCTTGACTTTTGACCTAGATAAAAATTTGACCCAATTTCCGAGGAACTAGATTCTGGACCTAAATTGACCAAATGACTGACTTTACTGAAAACCTTACGGTTATTGAGAAAACTTGCTTAGAATAATAACTAGATTTTGGAAATTGAACGAAGTTCAATTTCAGACTCCAGATCTAGACTTTTTTTAGCCGAGTCATCCAGAATAAGCCGAGTCATCCAGAATAAGCTGAGTCATCCAGAAAAAGATGGATACATAAAATAGGAAGGTAGGATAGGATAGAATAGGAAAGAACAATAGGATAGAATAAGAAAGAAGGATAGGATAGAATAGAATAGAAAGGATAGGATAGGATAGGAAGGAAAAGATACGAAGGAAGGATAGATAGGAAGGATAGGATGAGATAGGAAGGATGGATGAATTTTTCAATATTTTCTTCTCTACTCTTGACTTTCTATCAGGATACCATCAGATCGATTTTTCTCGAAATTTCAAAACGCCATAACTTCCGAACCGGAAGTCGAATCGAAATTTGGTTTGCAGATTCGGATTCCTGACAAAATTTTACCCCTAATTCATAACTCATACGTTATATTTGGAGATTTTTTATTTTGACCTACTTTTTGGACACGCCATAACTTCCGAACCGGAAGTCGGATCGAAATTTGGTTTGCAGATTCGGATTCCTGACAAAGTTCTTTCCTTAATTCATAACTCATATATTAAATTTGGAGAACTTTTTATTTTGACCTACTTTTCGGACACCATATCTCAAAAGTGGGTCAAAATACTTTCTGACGGCAAAAGGCTAACACTATTAGCATATTCTTGGCCACATGTATACATAATTTCGAAGAATATAATTAAAGTGTAGTGTCAGAATCGAAGAAATAAGGAAAACCTATGAATTTGACCTAGATTTTGACCTAGGCATTTTGGTGTCCAAATTTTCAAGCTAGATGGCTTTTGAGGTCCCCTTCCTTTAAAGGCTTTGATTATATGAAGCTGAACTCAGTCTATATTCCGTATTTTTCACTTCAAAAAAATCTTTTTTCCCATTGACTTAACATGGGCACCAAATTTAGCGATTTTTGAGCTTTCAAAACGCCATAACTTCTGAACCGGAAGTCCGATCTAAATTTGGTTTTCAGATTCGGAATCCTGAGAAAATTTCCTATATGACTAATATCCTGGACATTTGATTCGGAGAACTTTTTTTTGGACCTTGTTTTCGGACACTAATATCTCGAAATCGGTTTGAGATATCAAAAAACTAAATCGACCCTAGGTTTTCTACTTTTTTATAAGGAACACAATGAAAAAAACCCGGATCGAAAATATTGAAGGACGACCGAGAAAATCGAAAAAAGTGACAAAGTACTGGATTTGACCTAGTTCTTGACCTTTGACCTAGCTAAAAATTTGACCCAATTTCCGAGGAACTAGATTCTGGACCTAAATTGACCAAATGACTGACTTTACTGAAAACCTTACGGTTATTGAGAAACCTTGCTTAGAATAATAATAATAATAAGAAGAAGAAAAAGAATAATAAGAAAACTAACGAAAACAATAGACTCCAGATTTCATCTGGAGTCTAATAACTAGACTTTGGAAATTGAACGAAGTTCAATTTCAGACTCCAGATCTAGACTTTTTTTGGCCGAGTCATCCAGAATAAGCCGAGTCATCCAAAATAAGCTGAGTCATCCAAAATAAGCTGAGTCATCCAGAAAAAGATGGATGGATGGATGGATGAAAAAGGAAGGAAGGATAGGCTAGAATAGGAAGGAACGATAGGATAGAATAGGAAAGAATGATAGAATAGAATATGAAGAAGGAATAGAATAGGAAGGATAGGAAAGAGAGGATATGAAGGAAAGGTAGATAAGAAGGATACGATAGGATCACAAAGGAAGGATGGATGCATTTTTCAATATTTTCTTCTCTACTCTTGACTTTCTATCAGGATACCATCAGATCGATTTTTCTCGAAATTTCAAAATGCCATAACTTTCGAATCGGAAGTCGGATCGAAATTTGGTTTGCAGACTCGGATTCCTGAGAAAATTCTACCCTTAATTCATAACTCATATGCTAAATTTGGAGAACTTTTTATTTTGACCTACTTTTCGGACACCATATCTCAAAAGTGGGTAGAAATACTTTCTGACGGCAAAAGGCTAACACTATAAGCACACTTTTTCCTACCTGTATATAAAATTTTGAAGCAAATCATTGAAACATAGTGTCAGAATCGCAAAAATAAGGAAAAACTATGAATTTGACCTAGATTTTGACCTGGGGATTTTGGTGTCCAAATTTTGAAGTTAGGTAGCCTTCGAGGTCCCTTTCTTTCATAGGCTTTCATTATTTTA
This sequence comes from Owenia fusiformis, assembly GCA_903813345.2. Classification (NCBI taxonomy): domain Eukaryota; kingdom Metazoa; phylum Annelida; class Polychaeta; order Sabellida; family Oweniidae; genus Owenia; species Owenia fusiformis. Next base: position 1,531,063 of record CAIIXF020000003.1, on the reverse strand, counting down.
AGCTGTACTTAGTCTATATCTCGAATTTTACACTTCAAAAAAATCTTTTTTCCCATTGACATAACATGGGGCACCAAATTTAGCGATTTTTGAGCTTTCAAAATGTCATAACTTCCGAACAGGAAGTCGGATCGAAATTTGATTTGCAGTTTCGGATTTCTGAGAAAATTCTATACTTAATTCATAACTCAAACGTTAAATTTGGAGAATTTTTTATTTTGACCTACTTTTCGGACACCATATTTCAAAAGTGGGGCAAAATACTTTCTGACGGCAAAAGGCTAACACTATTAGCACACTCTTGGCTACATGTATACAAAATTTTGAAGAATATAATTAATCTGTAGTGTCAGAATCGCAAAAATAAGGAAAAACTTTGAATTTGACCTAGATTTTGACCTAGGCATTTTGGTGTCCAAATTTTTATGAAAAGAAGGTTTTGAGGTCCCTTTCTTTTATGGGCTTCCATTATGTTTAGCTGTGCTTAGTCTGTATCTCGTATTTTACACTTCAAAAAAATATTTTTTCCCATTGAATTAACATGGGGTACCAAATTTAGCGATTTTTGAATTTTCAAAACGCCATAACTTCTGAACCGGAAGTCAAATCGAAATTTGGTTTTCAGATTCGGAATCCTGAGAAAATCTCCTATAGGACTGATATCCTGGACATTGGATTCGGAGAACTTTTTTTTGGACCTCGTTTTCGGACACTGATATCTCGAAATTGGTTTGAGATACCAAAAAACTAAATCGACCCTAGATTTTCTACTTTTTTATGAGGAACACAATGAAAAAAAACCGGATCAAAAATATTGAAGGACGACCGAGAAAATCGAAAAAAGTGACAAAGTACTGGATTTGACCTAGTTCTTGACCTTTGACCTAGATAAAAATTTGACCCAATTTCCCACCAACTAGATACTGAACCTAAATGAACTGTATAATGGTCTTTACTGGATACCTTATAGTTATTGAAAAAACTCTTAAAGAAAAATAATAATAACTAGACTTTGGAAATTGAACGAAGTTCAATTTCAGACTCCAGATCTAGACTTTTTTAAGCCCAGTCATCTAAAATAAGCCAAGTCATCCAGAATAAGCTGAGTCATCCAGAATAAGATGGATGGATAAAATAGGAAGGTAGGATAGGATAGAATGGGAAGGAACGATAGGATAGAATAAGAAAGAAGAATAGGATAGAACAGAATATGAAGAAAGGATATGATAGGAGAGGATAGGAAGGATAGGAAGGAAAGGATACAAAGGAAGGATAGATAGGAAGGATAGGATAGGATCAGATAGGAAGGATGGATGAATTTTTCAATATTTTCTTCTCTACTCTTGACTTTCTATCAGGATACCATCAGATCGATTTTCCGAAATTTCAAAACGCCATAACTTCCGAACTGGAAGTCGGATCTAAATTTGATTTAAAGTTTCGGATTCCTGACATAATTCTACCCCTAATTTATAACTCATACGTTAAATTGGGCGAATTTTTATTTTGACCTACTTTTTGGACACGCCATTACTTCGGAACCAGAAGTCGGATCCAAATTTGGTTTGCAGACTCGAATTCCTGAGAAAATTCTACCCTTAATTCATAACTCATATGTTAAATTTGGAGAACTTTTTTCTTGACCTACTTTTCGGACACCATATCTTAAAAGTGGGTCGAAATACTTTCTGACGGCAAAAGGCTAACACTATTAGCACACTCTTTCCTACCTGTATACAAAATTTTGAAGCAAATCATTTAAATATAGTGTCAGAATGGCAAAAATAAGGAAAAACTATGAATTTGACCTAGATTTTGACCTAGAGATTTTGGTGTCCAAATTTTGAAGTTGGGTAGCCTTCGAGGTCCCCTTCTTTCATAGGCTTTCATTATTTTAAGCTGTACTTAGTCTATATCTCGTATTTTACACTTCAAAAAATCTTTTATCCCATTGACATAACATGGGGCACCAAATTTAATGATTTGTGAGCTTTCAAAATGTCATAACTTTCGAACCGGAAGTCTGATCGAAATTTGGTTTGCAGATTCTGATTCCTGAGAAAATTCTATACTTAATTCATAACTCAAATGTTAAATTTGGAGAATGTTTTATTTTGACCTACTTTTCGGACACCATATCTCAAAAGTGGGTCAAAATACTTTCTGACGGCAAAAGGCTAACACTATTAGCACACTCTTGGCTACATGTATACAAAATTTCGAAGAATATAGTTAATCTGTAGTGTCAGAATCGCAAAAATAAGGAAAAACTTTGAATTTGACCTAGATTTTGACCTAGGCATTTTGGTGTCCAAATTTTTATGAAAAGAAGGTTTTGAGGTCCGTTTCTTCTATGGGCTTCCATTATGTTTAGCTGTGCTTAGTCTATATCTCGTATTTTACACTTCAAAAAATATTTTTTCCCATTGAATTAACATGGGGCACCAAATTTAGCGATTTTTGAATTTTCAAAACGCCATAACTTTTGAACCGGAAGTCAGATCGAAATTTAGTTTTCAGATTCGAAATCCTGAGAAAATCTCCTATAAGACTGATATCCTGGACATTGGATTCGGATAACTTTTTTTTGGACCTCGTTTTCGGACACTCATATCTCAAAATCGGTTTGAGATACCAAAAAACTAAATCGACCCTAGATTTTCTACTTTTTTATGAGGAACACAATGAAAAAAACCCAGATCCAAAATATTGAAGGACGACCGAGAAAATCGAAAAAAGTGACAAAGTACTGGATTTGACCTAGTTCTTGACCTTTGACCTAGATAAAAAATTGACCCAATTTCCCACCAACTAGATACTGAACCTAAATAAACTGTATTATGGTCCTTACTGGATACCTCATAGTTATTGAAAAAACTCCTAAAGAATAATAAGAATAAGAATAATAAGAAGAATACTGGCAAAAACAATAGACTCCAGATTGACATCTGGAGTCTAATAAGAAGAAAAAGAATAATAACTAGACTTTGGAAATTGAACGAAGTTCAATTTCAGACTCCAGATCTAGACTTTTTTAAGCCCAGTCATCTAAAATAAGCCGAGTCATCCAGAATAAGCTGAGTCATCCAGAATAAGATGGATGGATAAAATTGGAAGGTAGGATAGGATAGGATAGAATGGGAAGGAACGATAGGATAGAATAAGAAAGAAGGATAGGATAGAACAGAATAGGAAGAAAGGATATGATAGGAGAGGATAGGAAGGATAGGAAAAAAAGGATACGAAGGAAGGATAAATAGGAAGGATTGGATAAGATAGGATCAGATAGGAAGAATGGATGGATTTTCAATATTTTCTTCTCTACTCTTGATTTTCTATCAGGATACCATCAGATCGATTTTCCGAAATTTCAAAACGCCATAACTTCCGAACCGGGAGTCGGATCTAAATTTGATTTAACGATTCGGATTCCCGACAAAATTCTACCCCTAATTCATAACTCATACGTTAAATTTGGCAAATTTTTATTTTGACCTACGTTTTAGACACGCCATAACTTCGGAACCGGAAGTCGGATCGAAATTTGGTTTGCAGATTCGGATTTCTGAGAAAATTCTATTCTTAATTCATAACTCAAATGTTAAATTTGGAGAACTTTTTATTTTGACCTACTTTTCGGACACCATATCTCAAAAGTGGGTCAAAATACTTTCTGACGGCAAAAGGCTAACACTATTAGCACACTCTTGGCTACATGTATACACAATTTCGAAGAATATAATTGAAGTGTAGTGTCAGAATCTCAAAAATAAGGAAAACCTTTGAATTTGACCTAGATTTTGACCTAGGAATTTTGGTGTCCAAATTCTGAAGCTAGATGGCTTTTGAGGTCCCCTTCTTTTGAAGGCTTTCATTAAATTTAGCTGAACTCAGTCTATATTTCGTATTTTTCACTTCAAAAAAATCTTTTTTCCCATTGACTTAACATGGGCACAAAATTTAGCGATTTTTGAGTTTTCAAAACGCCATAACTTTCGAACCAGAAGTCGGATCCAAATTTGGTTTGTAGATTCAGATTCCTGACAAAATTCTACTCCTAATTCATAACTCATACATTGAATTTGGAGCACGTTTTGGTGTGACCTACTTTCTGGACGCCATATCTCAAAATCGGTTTGAGATATCAAAAAACTAAATTGACCCTAGCTTTCCTACTTTTTTATGAGGAACACAATAAAAAAAACCTGGATCGAAAATATTGAAGGACGACTGAGAAAATTGAAAAAAGTGACAAAGTACTGGATTTGACCTAGTTCTTGACCTTTGACCTGGATAAAAATTTGACCCAATTTCCCACCAACTAGATACTGAACCTAAATTAACTGTATAATGGTCTTTACTGGATACCTCATAGTTATTGAAAAAACGGCTACAGAATAATAATAAGAAGAAGAATAATAACTAGACTTGGGAAATTGAACGAAGTTCAATTTCAGACTCCAGATCCAGACTTTTTTAAGCCCAGTCATCTAAAATAAGCCGAGTCATCCAGAATAAGCTGAATCATCCAGAATAAGATAGATGGATAAAACAGGAAGGCAGGATAGGATAGAATGGGAAGGAACGATAGCATAGAATAAGAAAGAAGGATAGGATAGGATAGAACAGAATAGGAAGAAAGGATATGATAGGAGAGGATAGGAAGGAAAGGATACGAAGGAAGGATAGGATAGGATCAGATAGGAAGGATGGATGAATTTTTCAATATTTTCTTCTCTACTCTTGACTTTCTATCAGGATACCATCAGATCGATTTTCCCAAATTTCAAAACGCCATAACATCCGAACTGGAAGTCAGATCTAAATTTGATTTAAACATTCGGATTCCTGACAAAATTCTACCCCTAATTCATAACTCATACATTAAATTTGGCGAATTTTTATTTTGACCTACTTTTTGGACACGCCATAACTTCGGAACCGGAAGTCGGATCGAAATTTGGTTTGCAGATTCGGATTTCTGAGAAAATTCTATTCTTAATTCATAACTCAAATGTTAAATTTGGAGAATTTTTTATTTTGACCTACTTCTCGGACACCATATCTCAAAAGTGGGTCAAAATACTTTCTGACGGCAAAAGGCTAATGCTATTAGCACACTCTGGGCTACATGTATACACAATTTCGAAGAATATAATTAAAGTGTAGTGTCAGAATCGCAAAAATAAGAAAAAACTTTGAATTTGACCTAGATTTAGACCTAGGCATTTTGGTGTCCAAATTTTAAAGCTAGATGGCTTTTCAGGTCCCATTCTTTTAAAAGCTTTCATTATATTTAGCTGAACTCACTCTATATTACAGATTTTTCACTTCAAAAAAATCTTTTTTCCTATTGACTTAACATGGGCACCAAATTTAGCAATTTTTGAGCTTTCAAAACGCCATAACTTCCGAACCGGAAGTCTGATTCAAATTTTGTTTGCAGATTCGGATTCCTGAGATCATTCTACACTTATTTTATAACTCACATGTTGAATTTGGAGAACTTTTCGTTCTGACCTACTTTTTGGATGCCATATTTCAAAATCGGTAAGAGTAATCAAAAAACGGATGGCACACTTTTGAAAGGGCTGTTTCTAAGCTACATGATGAAAAAAAGATGAAGACGTTTCGATAAATAACGACGAAGATAATAGACAGAAGGTTGAAAATGTAAGATTTGACCTAGTTCTTGACCTTTGACCTAGATAAAAATTTGACCCCATTTCCCACCAACTAGATACTGAACCTTAATTGACCATATAATTGTCTTGAAAAGATACCTTATAGTTGTTGAGAAAACTTGATCAGTATAAGAATAATAACTAGATTTTGGAAATTGAATGAGTTCAATTTCAGACTCCAGATCTAGACTTTTTTTAGCCGAGTCATCCAGAATAAGCCAAGTCATCCAAAATAAGCTAAGTCATCCAGAAAAAGATGGAGGGAAGGAAGGATACGATAGAATAGGAAGGAACGATAGGATAGAATAGGAAAGAAGGATAGAATAGAATAGGAAGGATAGGAAGGAGAGGATACGAAGCAAGGGTAGATAGGAAGGGAAGGATAGGATCAGAAAGGAAGGATGGATGCATTTTTCAATATTTTCTTCTCTACTCTTGACTTTCTATCAGGATACCATCAGATCGATTTTTCTTGAAATTTCAAAACGCCATAACTTCCGAACCGGAAGTCGGATCGAAATTTGATTTGCAGATTCGGATTCCTGACAAAATTCTACCCCTAATTCATAACTCATACGTTAAATTTGGCGAATTTTTATTTTGACCTACTTTTCGGACACGCCATAACTTCAGAACCGGAAGTCGAATTGAAATTTGGTTTGCAGATGCGGATTTCTGAGAAGATTCTATTCTTAATTCATAACTCAAACGTTAAATTTGGAGAACATTTTATTTTGACCTACTTTTCGGACACCATATCTCAAAAGTGGGTCAAAATACTTTCTGACGGCAAAAGGCTTACGCTATTAGCACACTCTTGGCTACATGTATACACAATTTCGAGGAATATAATTAAGTGTAGTGTCAGAATCGCAAAAATAAGGATAAACTATGAATTTGACCTAGATTTTGACCTAGAGATTTTGGTGTCCAAATTTTGAAATTAGGTAGCCTTCGAGGTTCCCTTCTTTCATAGGCTTTCATTATTTTAAGCTGTAATTAGTCTATATCTTGTATTTTACACTTCAAAAAAATCTTTTTTCCCATTGACATAACATGGGGGACCAAATTTAGCGATTTTGAGCTTTCAAAATGTCATAACTTCCGAACCAGAAGTCGGATTGAAATTTTGTTTGCAGATTCGGATTCCAGAGAAAATTCTATACTTAATTCATAACTCAAACGTCAAATTTTGAGAATTTTTTATTTTGACCTACTTTTCGGACACCATATCTCAAAAGTGGGGCAAAATACTTTCTGACGGCAAAAGGCTAACACTATTAGCACACTCTTGGCTACATGTATACAAAATTTCGAAGAATATAATTAATCTGTAGTGTCAGAATCACAAAAATAAGAAAAAACTTTGAATTTGACCTAGATTCTGACCTAGGCATTTTGATGTCCAAATTTTAAAGCTAGATGGCTTTTGAGGTCCCATTCTTTTAAAAGCTTTCATTATATTTAGCTGAACTCAGTCTATATTTCGTATTTTTCACTTCAAAAAAATCTTTTTTCCCATTGACTTAACATGGGCACCAAATTTAGCGATTTTTGAGCTTTCAAAACGCCAGATTCGAATTTGGTTTTCAGATTCAGAATCCTGAGAAAATTTCCCATAAGACTAATATCCTGGATATTTGATTCGAAGAACTTTTTTTTGGACCTCGTTTTCGGACACTGATATCTCGAAATCGGTTTGAGATATCAAAAAACTAAATCGATCCTAGGTTTCCTACTTTTTTATAAGGAACACAATGAAAAAAACCCGGATCGAAAATATTGAAGGACGACCGAGAAAATCGAAAAAAGTGACAAAGTACTGGATTTGACCTAGTTCTTGACCTTTGACCTAGATAAAAATTTGACCCAATTTCCGAGGAACTAGATACTGAACCTAAATTGACCAAATGATTGACTTTACTGAAGACCTTATGGTTATTGAGTAAACTGGTTTAGAATAATAACTAGATTTTGGAAATTGAACGAAGTTCAATTTCAGACTCCAGATCTAGACTTTTTTTAGCCGAGTCATCCAGAATAAGCCGAGTCATCCAGAATAAGCTGAGTCATCTAGAAAGAGATGGATAAATAAAATAGGAAGGTAGGATAGAATAGGAAAGAACGATAGGATAGAATAAGAAAGAAGGATAGGATAGAATAGAATAGGAAGAAAGGATAGGATAGGAAGGAAAAGATATGAAGGAAGGATAGATAGGAAGGATAGGGTAGGATGAGATAGGAGGATGGATGAATTTTTCAATATTTTCTTCTCTACTCTTGACTTTCTATCAGGATACCATCAGATCGATTTTTCTCGAAATTTCAAAACGCTATCACTTCCGAACCGGAAGTCGGATCGAAATTTGGTTTGCAGATTCGGATTCCTGACAAAATTCTACCCCTAATTCATAACTCATACGTCAAATTTGGAGATTTTTTATTTTGACCTACTTTTCGGACACGCCATAACTTCCGAACCGGGAGTCGGATCGAAATTTGGTTTGCAGATTCGGATTCCTGACAAAATTCTACTCTTAATTCATAACTCATATATTCAATTTGGAGAACTTTTTATTTTGACCTACTTTTCGGACACCATATCTCAAAAGTGGGTCAAAATACTTTTTGATGGCAAAAGGCTAACACTATTAGCATATTCTTGGCTACATGTATACACAATTTCGAAGAATATAATTAAAGTGTAGTGTCAGAATCGAAAAAATAAGGAAAACCTATGAATTTGACCTAGATTTTGACCTAGGCATTTCGGTGTCCAAATTGTGAAGCTAGATGGCTTTTGAGGTCCCCTTCTTTTAAAGGCTTTGATTATATGAAGCTGAACTCAGTCTATATTCCGTATTTTTCACTTCAAAAAAATATTTTTTCCCATTGACTTAACATGGGCACCAAATTTAGCGATTTTTGAGTTTTCAAAACGCCATAACTTCCGAACTGGAAGTCAGATTTGAATTTGGTTTTCAGATTCGGAATCCTGAGAAAATTTTCTATAAGACTTATATCCTGGACATTTGATTCGGAGAACTTTTTTTTGGACCTCGTTTTCGGACACTGATATCTCGAAATCGGTTTGAGATATCAAAAAACTAAATCGACCCTAGGTTTCCTACTTTTTTATAAGGAACACAATGAAAAAAACCCGGATCGAAAATATTGAAGGACGACCGAGAAAATCGAAAAAAGTGACAAAGTACTGGATTTGACCTAGTTCTTGACCTTTGACCTAGATAAAATTTTGACCCAATTTCCGAGGAACTAGATTCTGAACCCAAATTGACCAAATGACTGACTTTACTGAAAACCTTATGGTTATTGAGAAAACTGGTTTAGAATAATAAGAATAAGAATAACTAGATTTTGGAAATTGAACGAGTTCAATTTCAGACTCCAGATCTAGACTTTTTTTAGCCGAGTCATCCAGAATAAGCCGAGTCATCCAGAATAAGCTGAGTCATCCATAAAAAGATGGATAAATAAAATAGGAAGGTAGGATAGGATAGAATAGGAAGAAAGGATAGGATATGGAGGATAGGAAGTAAAAATATGAAAATAGGATAGATAGGAAGGATAGGATAGGATAGGATCGGATAGGATAGGATCGGATAGGATCAGATAGGATAGGATAGGATCAGATAGGATAGAATAGGAATGATGGATGGAAGGATGGATGGATTTTTCAATATTTTCTTTGCTAGGAAGAAAGGATAGGATAGGATAGGAAGGATAGGAAGGAAAAGATATGAAGGAAGGATATATAGGAAGGATAGGATAGGATGAGATAGGAAGGATGGATGAATTTTTCAATATTTTCTAATACTTTCTGACGGCAAAAGGCTAACACTATTAGCATATTCTTGGCTACATGTATACACAATTTCGAAGAATATAATTAAAGTGTAGTGTCAGAATCGAAAAAATAAGGAAAACCTATGAATTTGACCTAGATTTTGACCTAGGCATTTTGGTGTCCAAATTTTCAAGCTAGATGGCTTTTGAGGTCCCCTTCTTTTAAAGGCTTTGATTATATGAAGCTGAACTCAGTCTATATTCCGTATTTTTCACTACAAAAAAATCTTTTTTCCCATTGACTTAACATGGGCACCAATTTTAGCGATTTTTGAGTTTTCAAAACGCCATAACTTCTGAACCGGAAGTCTGATTTGAATTTGGTTTTCAGATTCGGAATCCTGAGAAAATTTCCTATAAGACTATCATCCTGGACATTTGATTCGGAGAACTTTTTTTTGGACCTCGTTTTCGGACACTGATATCTCGAAATCGGTTTGAGATATCAAAAAACAAAATCGACCCTAGGTTTTCTACTTTTTTATAAGGAACACAATGAAAAAAACCCGGATCGAAAATATTGAAGGACGACCGAGAAAATCGAAAAAAGTGACAAAGTACTGGATTTGACCTAGTTCTTGACCTTTGACCTAGATAAAAATTTGACCCAATTTCCGAGGAACTAGATTCTGGACCTAAATTGACCAAATGACTGACTTTACTGAAAACCTTATGGTTATTGAGAAAACTGGTTTAGAATAATAATAATAATAAAAAGAATAATAAGAATAAGAAAACTGACGAAAACAATAGACTCCAGATTTTCAATCTGGAGTCTAATAATAAGAAAACTGACGAAAACAATAGACTCCAGATTTCATCTGGAGTCTAATAATAACTAGATTTTGGAAATTGAACGAGTTCAATTTCAGACTCCAGATCTAGACTTTTTTTAGCCGAGTCATCCAGAATAAGCCAAGTCATCCAAAATAAGCTAAGTCATCCAGCAAAAGATGGATGGATGGATGGATGAAAAAGGAAGGAAGGATAGGATAGAATAGGAAGGAACGATAGGATAGAATAGGAAAGAAGGATAGAATAGAATAGGAAGAAGGGATAGAATAGGAAGGAGAGGATACGAAGCAAGGGTAGATAGGAAGGATAGGATAGGATTAGAAATGAAGGATGGATGCATTTTTCAATATTTTCTTCTCTACTCTTGACTTTCTATCAGGATACCATCAGATCGATTTTTCTTGAAATTTCAAAACGCCATAACTTCCGAATCAGAAGTCGGATCGAAATTTGATTTGCAGATTCGGATTCCTGACAAAATTCTGCCCCTAATTCATAACTCATACGTTAAATTTGGAGAATTTTTTATTTTGACCTACTTTTCGGACACCATATCTCAAAAGTGGGTCGAAATACTTTCTGACGGCAAAAGGCTCTCACTATTAGCACACTCTTTCCTACCTGTATATAAAATTTTGAAGCAAATCATTCAGATATAGTGTCAGAATTGCAAAAATAAGGAAAAACTATGAATTTGACCTAGATTTTGACCTAGAGATTTTGGTGTCCAAATTTTGAAGTTAGGTAGCCTTCGAGGTCCCCTTCTTTCATAGGATGTCATTATGTTAAGCTGTACTTAGTCTATATCTCGTATTTTACACTTCAAACAATTCTTTTTTCCAATTGACATAACATGGGGCACCAAATTTAGCAATTTTTGAGCTTTCAAAATGTCATTACTTCCAACCGGAAGTCGGATCGAAATTTGATTTGCAGATTCAGATTCCTGAGAAAAATCTATACTTAATTCATAACTCAAACGTTAAATTTGGAGAATTTTTTATTTTGACCTACTTTTCGGATACCATATCTCAAAAGTGGGTCAAAATACTTTCTGACGGCAAAAGGCTTACACTATTAGCACACTCTTGGCTACATGTATACAAAATTTCGAAGAATATAATTAATCTGTAGTATCAGAATCGCAAAAATAAGGAAAAACTATGAATTTGACCTAGATTTTGACTTAGGCATTTTGGTGTCCAAATTTTTATGAAAAGAAGGTTTTGAGGTCCCTTTCTTTTATGGGCTTCCATTATGTTTAGCTGTGCGTAGTCTATACCTCATATTTTACACTTCAAAAAAATATTTTTTCCCATTGAATTAACATGGGGCACCAAATTTAGCGATTTTTGAATTTTCAAAACGCCATAACTTCTAAACCGGAAGTCAGATTGAAATTTGATTTTCAGATTCGGAATTCTGAGAAAATTTCCTATAAGACTGATATCCTGGACATTGGATTCGGAGAACTTTTTTTTGGACCTCGTTTTTGGACACTGATATCTCGAAATCGGTTTGAGATACCAAAAAACTAAATCGACCCTAGATTTTCTACTTTTTTATAAGGAACACAATGAAAAAAACCCGGATCAAAAATATTGAAGGACAACCGAGAAAATCGAAAAAAGTGACAAAGTACTGGATTTGACCTAGTTCTTGACCTTTGACCTAGATAAAAATTTGACCCAATTTCCGAGGAACTAGATACTGAACCTGAATTGACCAAATGATTGACTTTACTGAAGACCTTATGGTTATTGAGAAAACTGGGATAGAAAAAGAATAATAAGAAGAGACTCCAGATTGACATCTGGAGTCTAATAAATTAGCAATGAGCTCACAATTTTTTCACTTGGCACCTATGGCTATGGCATTAATGGTTGAGAAATAGGAATCATTTAGTCTTGGGATACTTGTCTCCTGGTGACCATTGTGAATTGTTGTGTTTTGTGGATTGTGACAACGGCTTTGCGAACGGATGTTGACCCTTTGAAACGCCAATGAACTTCGTGACTGGATTTTATCTGTCCCACATCATTTGAGACTGAGTGCTCGATCTTTTGTGAGTACAACTATTTTTGATGTCATGAGTATTGGCTATAATTTTTTTCAATTTTTCTTCAAGATGTTTTGTAACGACTTCTGTATGAATGAAATGTCCCTTGGTGTTCTGGTCCTGGATTGTGACATTGGTTCTTGATAGGAGGGGGAGAGGGATGTTAGATATTGTTTCTTTTCACGTTAGATCATGGTTTTGGGATATATAGGGTCTACTTTTCTTATGACAGATTTATAGATTACACTTAAAGTTTGCTTTTCTTTTTGGGTTTCTTTAAAGTTTTTAGTCACCCCTTCCATTTGGCATTTGTGCTTATTAATTGCTTTGCAGATTTGCAGCAGCTCAGCTTTTATGAAATTCTCTTCATAATGTATTCCTGAATATTGATTGATAGAATACATTTACATTTGACACAAGCCTTAAGCCTTATTTGTTTTTTATAAACAGTTATTAGACATTTGTCTTTTTTCCCTCTTTGGCCTAGATATGTTGTAATTGTTGCTATGGCCACATCTCTTGAATAATTCATCAGTAGAGGCCATGACAGACCATCACTCCCTGAAATGTATTCACAATGTTGTCTCCGAAAAGAACATTCCAAAAGGAAGTTTTGTGGAGACCATCTTCGGAAATAACCCTAGCAGTGATACATGTTATATCAGCCATAGCTGTAAATTTAATAGTGTGATTGATGAATGCTGTATTGGGAGGCATGCTTCATCTGACTGCCTTGTTCACATAACGTAGATTCTGTGACTGCCATACTCCCTTGCTTCTCTTTATTCTTGGTAGAATTAAAGAATATAACACAGTTGTAGACAGGAATCTCTTTCTAGCAGCTTCAATTGCTTCCATTGTCAGGTCCTTCAGCTGCCTAGGCCAGATCGCCTTACTTACTAATTGAACTTGCGTTCCAATAAACCTTGGTGCTTCATTTGGTTCAAGTGCTGAGGAAGAAATTACAGACCTCTTTCACCATACTTCATCTAATTTCTCACTTCAGGAATATTGGTAGTATAGGTATATACCAGATTTAGGGCACAGCTGCTGCAGTTGGTGTATATTGCATTTTTAGCCTGTTTATCAGGCAATTCCCTGAACACTAGCATGTGTACTACTTACTTTTATAATATATTTTACATATATTATCAATAAGAAATCCTAAAACCTCACAGAATTGTACTGCAGTGATAGAAATATACTTATCATAGTGTTCACTAGAAAAGGAACCCCTGTTTGAATTAGTTAACATATTTAAATTTACAACAAATCTTTAAATATGATTTGCCGCTAACTAAAATTTGTCACACTATTAAGTTTCATCAATTCTTTAAATTTTAGTATATATATTATAGGAGGCAATGGGAAGAAAAGTGGGACCAAAAGAAGTGTTCATATTGGAAGGTATTTGGAAGGTATTTGGATTAGCCTAACCAGATGTTTGGATATACAGCAACATACAGGTCTATTAAGTCTTAACTGCAAAACAATATAATGATTCTTAAGAAAGATACTTTCTCTGGAAAGCTGCTCCCCTGGTTTATGACCTCGTATTCTTGCATAATACTTGGCAGGTGCTCCCATTCATCAGTACCCAGCCTGCCTACTAGCATGTATCTTGACATACTGCCCTGTTTGTAAATCTGGGGAAAAGACCATTGTTGGTTGGCCTTTGACCTTTAGTTGACCTCCAGTGACCATCGAAAGGTCAGAAAAATTGATTTTTTAAATTGAGTCTTTGGATTTAAATTTAGGTCAGTCTAATTACAAAAGGCCTACTGAAGTCTAAAAAAGTAAAAATGTAAAGGTCAAGGTCATCAGATTAGGTCACAAACTATGCTGTCTAAGTTTCTAATAGTTCGAGACTACAACTCAATATTTTTAATTGAAAGTCAAGACATAAATTCCTCTAAGGGTTCTACACATATTAGTAATTGACTATTTATTAAAATTTTGTACCAGTTTTGAGACATAAGAGCTCAAAAACTGAAAAAGGTCAATTGTTCAAGTTTTATAAGGTCAAATTTTAACTTGCTTCAAATTGACCCATCTTTTTTTTGAATATCATCTACAACTTCTCTCAAGTTCACATTTAACCTCAGATTTGACAATTGACCTTTAGTTGACCTTCAGGGACCTTCGAAAGGTCAGAAAAGTTGATGTTTAAAATTGAGTTTTTGGATTCAAATTTAGGTCAGTCTAATATCAAAAGACCTACTCAGGTCTAAAAGAGTAAAATTTTCAAGGTCAATGGTCAAGGTAATCAAATTAGGTCACAAACTGTGCTATCTAAGTTTCTCAAAGCTCGAGACTACAAATCAATATCTATAATCAAAAGTCAGAATATAAATTCCTCTGAGGGTTCTTCACATATTAACAATTGACTATCTATTAGAATTTTGTCCCGGTTTTGAGCTAAGAGCTCAAAAGTTGAAAAAAGGTCAATTTCGAAATTTTTCAAGGTCAAATTTAAACTTGCTTCAAATTGACCAATTTTTTTTTTTAAATCATCTACAAGTTCTCAGGAGTTCACAGCTGACCTCAGAT
>CAIIXF020000003.1:1371120-1509608 GCA_903813345.2 Owenia fusiformis | reverse complement strand
TAATGTAAACGGTAAAATTTGACGTTGTCGTAACGTACGTGTTTTAAATGTGAAAGATATTTGTAAGTGTAGAAAACGTTACAAAGACGTTGCAGTTCTCACCAAATTGTTTCATTTGCTACGTAATATAAACAGTAAAATTTGACGTTGTCGTAACGTGTTTTAAATGTGAAAGATAATTGTAAGTCTAGGAAACGTTACAAAGTCCTTGTTTTCCCACCAAATTGGTTCATTTGCAACGTAGTGAAAATGGCTAATTGTAACGTTGTCAAAACATGGTTTGAATGTGAAAAATATTTGTGATTGTAAAACACGTTACAAAGACGTCATTTTCTGACCAAAATGGTTCATTTTCAACGTAGTACAAACGGTTAATTTCAACGTTGTCGAAACGTGTTTTCAATTGAAATGTAAAAAAATATTTGTAAGTGCAGGAAACGTTACAAAAAGACGCTATGTCCTCACGAAATTGGTTTATTTGCAACGTTGTCAAAACGGTTAATTTTGACGTTGACGAAAGGGGTTTTAAACGTGAAAAATATATATACATGTATGTGAAAAAGAACGTGACAAAGACGTTGTGGTCTCAACAAATTCGTTTAATTAGTGACGTGAAGTAAATGTTAAATATATAACGAATATACATGTATGCCTCGAGTTGTGGTAACTTTAAATACTGATCGGTGGAGGCAAAGGCATATGTTGGCTCACACAGATGAACTTAACGTGGTAATTGAGAGTGAGAGTGGAAATATGATGTAAAGAAAACGTTTCTCCGACGTTGTAATTTTGCCATGGGTTATTGCTGACAAAAGTCTGACGTTCTGTCCCGGGGGGTTCACTCCAATATACCTCTTAATACCTATGTGCCGCGCCAAAGACCCCCTTTTTGAGCATTTTTTCCATGTCAATTTCCTCTCAAAATTGGAAGTTTCCATGTATTATTCCTCTCAGAGTTATAAAATTCCATATTTTCTTCCTCTGAACTTCATAGATGTCCATGTCGACTTCCTCTGGAGCTTGCCGGGACTAAAGTTTGCGAATTATCGGTAAATTGACTAAAACTCCACTCTTCCGGCGATTTGTCAGACCTCGGGACAAAAAATTTAGTCCCGGTTTTAGTCCCTTTCAACAAGGGCGAGCGTTACAAACGGAAAGTACATAGTTCGCAAATTTGATGTATTTCTCGTTCGGCTTATTATCGTATTATGTTCTATCAACCAATAGAAATAGAGGAATTCCCGCGTCGAAATCAACATGGAGGACAGTTCCAAGTTCAAGATATTGCTGCTTAAAAGCAACTTGGGAGCCGTACTGCCAGCTTTCGAAGGTAAGAATGATGCATTTATGTTACACAATCACCAAAGGTTAAGATGAAAGCATTCCATGGCCGGTACTTGCAGCGAGAACACAAATAATCTCATGTGAAAGTTGGGATCGTTTCAATTTTCATAATTTTTGAAATGAACTTTTGAATCATAGGCTAGGCTAAGGGTTAAGTAATAGTAAGCTGTATACAGAAGAGACCATCCTTCTTCAAAGGACTTCATTTATGCCTAAATTATATACTTGTAAAATACCCTTGCAGCAAGGATGAGAAGAGACAGGTGAACAACTAGGATTTAGGCCACTTGTTAACATGGTGATTTTAACATTATTTGTGTATAATTTGCAAAAAACAATGCAGAGTTGATCCAAAATTGATAGTTCTCAATTCTTACCTATGAATCAACCACATTCAAGTAATATAGAGTGAATAAAGCCGTCTTGAGGTGAGATATTCTGAAAACCTACAATTGCCTGGCAAGTTACCCGATTTCCGTGTTGAATCATGAATGGAAGTTTGAAACAAGGAATTTGATCTGTTCCTGCTAACCGCCGCCAGTGACACCTATCTGGTTCTCTAAAATGTAATTCATTTTCTAGAAATAACAATCAATTAAAGTGTACAAAACTATGAAAGGTTTACTTAATAATTATTTATCAAAACATCTGATTCATATAATATCTTTTTAAACCCAATTTAAATGGTGAAATTTCAATCTTTCCATGTGTCCGGAAGTTTCAACTTGCCGGGCAATTGCAGGTTCGTACAGTTGGTGTTTTTTTATGCTGTCTTATCGAAGAGTTAGGATATAGATTTGAAATATTCAACAATCTACGTTTCGAAAACACTTTGGAGAAGATTCTTGGGAGATTTGGTGGTACGACTCGATACCAGTAAGGAGAACTCGTACCAAGACGGCAAGTTTTTGAAAAAATTTTCAATCCTAATTGTTTACCTGTCTCTTCTGTATACAGCTTACTATTACTTAACCCTTAGCCTATGTTTTGAATATTCTGATATTTGAATCGATGTTTTTGATTTTCAATTTCATCACGATTTCAATCATAATTCCCGGTTCATAATTTTCGTTAGGTCAATTACAAGGGGTCAATTAACCATCAGGGACTTTCAAGTCAGATCCGGCCCCGGGGATCTGGCGCAGAGGTGTGGATTGGATGGTGAAGTGTTTATGGCAAATGGTTTATGCAGTTATCTTAATCTTGATGGTGATCTCTGTTAGATCATCTACCTCTTTCAAAGAATAGACATTGCCTGAGGAGTCAGTGATTGCCATCTTTAGCCTGATAGATAATCATGATGGCAGAAATACAGAAATGCACAAAAATGTATCAGTTTCATATGCTTTAGAAAATGTACATGTTTGCGAACAAATAGTTCAGAAGACAATAGAATCGTCAATTTAATTCCTCACTTAAGTTACATAAACGGTTTTTCGAAAAACAGTTAAGATCTGCACTTTTAAGGTAACTTATAACTTAATCAAAAAATCCAAGATGGCCGAAACCAGGAAGCACATGGCATTTGAGTATAATCTGACCATCAAAATTAACTGTCTTTTGGTTGGATTTTCTCTCAATTTTTTAGTTCCACTTATCATTTATATAACCAGGCTCATTGTGGTAATGCAAATAAAAACAGTAAACAGAAAAATTGACAAAAACAGTAGCACGGCAAAGGTCCCTGAACATTTTTTTTCTAATTTCTCTGAAACATCCCTTTAATATAGCACAAAATGGAAGGAGCTTTAGAATTTTGAAATCTCTCATACAAATTAAAAAAAATAGAAAAAAACAATTTGAGAAGTGTACTTTTTTCCTTATTTTGATCCCAATTTTTTTATCGGGTAATTTTTCAAATTTCCGTTGCTCCT
The DNA here is from genome assembly GCA_903813345.2 of Owenia fusiformis. Lineage (NCBI taxonomy): Eukaryota > Metazoa > Annelida > Polychaeta > Sabellida > Oweniidae > Owenia > Owenia fusiformis. Next base: position 1,506,390 of record CAIIXF020000003.1, on the reverse strand, counting down.
TCGTTTTTCATATATGTTTGAAGTATATTTTCTGAAATGTTCAGATATTTTGAATCAGCGGTTTTTCACGGGCTACTCCTAGAAAAAAGTCTTCTCAAATTCTTTAAACGGCACTTTTTTTCTCAAACTAAAGTTTTTTGTTGTTCTTTGATGTCTTTGTAATGATTACACTGCACAAGCATATGTGAAATAACAAAAACGACTTCTCAGGAAGAGTTTGAAAATTTCAAGATTGTGAAATTTTCAATTTTTTCTGAAAATCGATTAAGTTAACAGTCACCTTAACCCGAACCGTTTGTGTAACTTAAGTGAGGAATTAAATCGATGATTCTGTTGTCTTCTGAGCTATGCCTATTTTTCGCAAACATGTTCATCTTCTAAAACATATGATGCTGATACATGTTTGTGAGAAAAAATGTCGTGGGGATTCTGCCTACAATGCGTGAAATAAGGAAAAAAGAAAAATCGTACCTTCGACGTTCTGACATTTTGTTACCAAAACAAACCGTTTCGGTAACCAGTGTAATCGAGTGGATCACCAGTGAATAGATAGCATACTATATTCAGGGAGTTCTTTAATTTTTTTGAAAATAACGTGGCAGAGAAGCATTGAAATATGAGGCCACAGATATGATAGCTAAACTACAAAACAAACTAAAATAAACAAAAGTAAGAACATGTATAAATGTTTCTATTTTTACATGTTCTGTTTCAATGTGGTCCTTTAATTGCTTATTTTTTAGATTGAGAGAAGTTCCAAACATTCAAAATTTTACTGTAATCTCATCTACTCTACGACCCCCACTTAAATTTGTAAAAAACATAAGTGGGGGTAACCAAACTCGTCTGGCCCTGTTATCCACTCCCTGATTTTGAAATGTCGTAGACCAACGTCAGGCGTAGATAACTGGGCCATACGGGTTTTGTTAAAGTGGGGGTAGAATGCGATAAATCGCATGATGTATGGTCTCTCTAAAATTCTCTTATTTTTAACATGGGAAATCGTCACTTCAGCAAATTCACATGTCATTTATTTATGTTCCAAAATTTATTAAGGCTAGTATTAATATGTATATGCCTGGCAAAATTTTGTGAATTTAATTTAAAATCAAACATTATCCATTATGATTTAGGTTCGCCTTTGACAGTTTTTGATGTGGAAATGTGTCTGTTATTAAGCATATTAAGCATACACCCTTTACCAATTTACGGAGACTGAAAGGTGAACTTCAACCTTCCTTGAAACTGTATGATTATCAGGCCCGTAGCCAGGGGGTTCGCAGGGTTCGGGCGAACCCCCCCCCCCCTGGCCAAAAATTCTTTCAAAATCATGCAGTTTTCACCATTTTGAGCACTTTTCAAGTGATTTTGTCCATATTTGGTCCAAAATTGTCAAATGTGAACCCCCCCTGGAAATTTTTGAAAAATGAACCCCCCTTGGCAAATCCTGGCTACAGGCCTGATTATTGATATTTATATTTTTTAATCGAAATGGTGTTTGTTATAAGCACACGCCTTTTAACAATTGATAGAGACTGAAAAGTGTATTTCATCTTCAGCAAATCTGAAATTAAGCTTTGTTTTTATTGATCGAATTCAGTGAAAGTTAATTTCTTTTAAGTTAAGTTAACTTTTATCAGCCTTTAAAAAGACTACTATTGTCATCTGTTTTTCCATCTTAGTGTACAATAGTTCTCTACTCTGTTTTCAGAAGTAGGAGATGAACCAGATTTTTGTAGCTTTCATCCATGATAACCCTGAGACCTTGTTGGTTGTGTTTAGATGATGGTGTTTCATACTAATCAGGTATCACAACGAGAAACACTATATAATAAACATCAATACGACGAGATAATAGATTAATTATCCAAATTGAATAATAACCAATAAGATCAGTTACTGTTGAATAACATTCTGCCCGGGATTTGTTATTAATCATATAGAAATGTCTTATCCGAACAGCTTACATGTACGTATTATCCGTTGCGGCCATTAACAATTTTACATATCTAATTAGCTAAGTAAATAAACATGCGTCGACACAGTCGCAGTTGACTATGAAAAGCTCAATCATCAATCTTATTTTTATTTTCTTGATTTAAAGATTTAAAAAAGAAAATGTTTGATTTTTAAGCTCAACCTTTAATTCTTATTATCAAGAACGCGCATGCAAATTCGCCAACCATGTACATTGTTTGCAGTCTGAGCAATTTAATAAATCATTGTATATTTTTCGATATACTGTAATACTATTCATTATTTGTAAATGCTCTAAAGCCCCGCTAGTATATGAACGAATCCTAAATAGAAATGAGTAAAATTCGTTCCCATTAGTGTGTACACGTTCTACACCGAGACTTCTCCTTTAAATCAAATCAGTCCACTAGTATGAGTTAAGAATGGACAGAGGGACGGATGGCTTCATTCAATGGGATAATTAAGATATTTCAAAACCAGTGTCATTCTTCTATGCATACATCACTCCAATCATTAAACAAGCTGTTTATTTTAAAACTATTCTTTACGAATCTATGATAAGTGTATAATGTTCAATCATACAAATCGCAGTCAGTGATTGTTCTCCACACTCACCCCTCCCCCTTCCTGACATGAACTATTTTGTAAAACCATTGACAGTGTGGAAAGGATTTTTACACTCGAGTGTCAAGGGGGGGGGGGCAGTTACAGAAATATACAAGGCGATGGTTCAAATTGGACAATTTTCAAAACTGCTCAACATGGTGAAAACTTCACGTTTTTAAAGAATGCTTGCCCGGCGAGTGGTTTGCTCTGGATTGCGAGAGAACAAAAACTTTGAGTTAGGATTTTTCCTAATACTATCTATACCACCCTTGGTATACGCAGCTAACGAAAATTGACCGGTACGGGTCAAAAGCTGGACCGGTACGGGTTAACGGTTTTATTTGAATTTAAAACAGCCATAACTTGCTCAATATTGACTTCCTCGTGTCTAATTTGAAATATATGATGCCTCCCGATGCTTTTAAGTACCCCAATTTTTTACAGATTTTTAAACGGACCAAAACTCTCTAAATGCGCATTTAGAATGTTCGTTTCTGTGCCCCCCCCCCCCTGTCCATGGCCAGTAAGTAGGCTATGTGTATATATCTGTATAAAACCAGATGCAGGCATAGACATTGACAAGGCGAGGGGATTTAAATATAAAAATAGTCTTGTTTTTGGCTCCGACTTATATATTTTGGCACTGTTTAACGAAGCCAGTTTAAGGAATGAGAGGCAGAAATAATTCCTAGAAATAAGATGGCCTCATCGCGATAGCCGCGACCCCTTTGTCTTTATCCTTCCACAATCAGCAGATAAGAGTTGCTCTGGCATACCAGAATGAGATGGCCTGTCTTTACCGTAATCAAGATATGGTACCTAACCGCAGTTATTTTGGTTTTATAACGGGGATATTGCTCGAGCTTGAATAACAAATAAAAGGCGTGTTCTTATTTCTGTATTCTGACCTTTGATTGTGTATTAAGTTGAGCTGCACGCCAAACGTTAAGATTGTTAAAATGCTGAAAATAAAACTTTATTCCTCTCAATTTACATAAAAATGAAACAGATTAGATTCGAATCTCAGTCACACCAGCCCCACTGGTCAAAGGAAGTACAAATATCTATATTAATCAAATGTCTGAGAATTTGATAACTGTCTGGGATCCAATGTTAATTTTATTGAAGCAAACTAAGAAAAGATGAATTTTAAACGTTTAGAGGGAAAAGTCAAATATGCATTGTAACCCTAAAAATAATTCATTAAAGTGTCGTACACATTTTATAACATTTATATAAATAAAACAAATAAAGCACAACCCTAATGCCCTTGCAATAAAAACGCATCGAAGCAGGGAATGCTTGGAAAATTCTTCCGAGACTGACTTTTGTTATTTTAAAATTGAAATATGCCTAATTCCTATGAACACGCGATCTTTTTCCCTGGGTTTTACTCTATTTTAGATTTACTAGAAAAATGTTTATATGATGATTGCGTTTGCTTCTCACGAGTTCATTGAAACGTTCAGTCGTAAAACTTTAGAGATCAAAAGACTAATTAGGCACCTGATTGCGAAAGTTTGATTGCATTTCGATCGCCGGGATTTTACAAACGTATTGTTTAAGTAGCGATCGTGTTCTTGGGATCTTGATAACTTCCTATTTTAAGTTTTGGGTTGAAAGCAATGAGTATGTCGGACTTTCTCAAGTCCACATAATGAAACAATATCCCTTTATATTAGTCCAATCGGAATTTGCATAAACATACCAGTTTTATATTGCAAAAAGAACTGTAATTAATAGCCTACATAAAAGCATCATGATAAATAAAACATTAAAGCATATATAAAGCCTTTTGTTATCGCGTCCATCGCACCCCCCCCCCCCCCTCCTGGCTACGCCTATGAATATTTTGGCAACTTTCACGTTTACCCCGCCCCCTAATAATTCTTGCGCCCCCTCTAAATATCAGACCCGTCAGGCGTTGAGGCATGGATCAGGATACCCTGACTCCCAAGCTGTGCGACTTCTGGCAACCGCTACACCTATATTCCCGGGGAAAACGCTTTTAGAAAAATTGTCAAATATGGTCGTGTGTGGGCAAACACGGAGGAGGAGGAGAGGGGTGCGTGCATTGTGTGCGACCCTTCATCAGTTGTGTACCTTATTTTTTGTATGAATTTCTTCCGAATAGTTATGCTAGAGGGGTTCTGATATTTATTTCTGTTTTCAAATGAAATAATTTCACCCTTGCCCGACTGACTTGTACATAATGCACGAATCAAATAGCATGGAGATCAGATAATCAGATAGATTCGTATTTTCGCAATCAGATGAATTAACTTATTGTTTTCTCTGATTAAAAGGCGGTTTGAAGCTACTTTTACAGGATTTGTAAATTCGCAATCAGACTAGCTTATTTTAATATTTAGTCAGTGCAAGAGGAGGGGACTATAATGTAGAAATTTGTTTTGGTGTGTATTAAGTTGAGCTGCACGCCAAACGTTAAGATTGTTAAAATGCTGAAAATAAAACTTTATTCCTCTCAATTTACATAAAAATGAAACACATTAGATTCGAATCTCAGTCACACCAGCACCACTGGTCAAAGGAAGTACAAATATCTATATTAATCAAATGTCTGAGAATTTGATAACTGTCTGGGATCCAATGTTAATTTTATTGAAGCAAACTAAGAAAAGATGAATTTTAAACGTTTAGAGGGAAAAGTCAAATATGCATTGTAACCCTAAAAATAATTCATTAAAGTGTCGTACACATTTTATAACATTTATATAAATAAAACAAATAAAGCACAACCCTAATGCCCTTGCAATAAAAACGCATCGAAGCAGGGAATGCTTGGAAAATTCTTCCGAGACTGACTTTTGTTATTTTAAAATTGAAATATGCCTAATTCCTATGAACACGCGATCTTTTTCCCTGGGTTTTACTCTATTTTAGATTTACTAGAAAAATGTTTATATGATGATTGCGTTTGCTTCTCACGAGTTCATTGAAACGTTCAGTCGTAAAACTTTAGAGATCAAAAGACTAATTAGGCACCTGATTGCGAAAGTTTGATTGCATTTCGATCGTCGGGATTTTACAAACGTATTGTTTAAGTAGCGATCGTGTTCTTGGGATCTTGATAACTTCCTATTTTAAGTTTTGGGTTGAAAGCAATGAGTATGTCGGACTTTCTCAAGTCCACATAATGAAACAATATCCCTTTATATTAGTCCAATCGGAATTTGCATAAACATACCAGTTTTATATTGCAAAAAGAACTGTAATTAATAGCCTACATAAAAGCATCATGATAAATAAAACATTAAAGCATATATAAAGCCTTTTGTTATCGCACCCATCGCACCCCCCCCCTCCTGGCTACGCCTATGGATATTTTGGCAACTTTCACGTTTACCCCGCCCCCTAATAATTCTTGCGCCCCCTCTAAATATCAGACCCGTCAGGCGTTGAGGCATGGATCAGGATACCCTGACTCCCAAGCTGTGCGACTTCTGGCAACCGCTACACCTATATTCCCGGGGAAAACGCTTTTAGAAAAATTGTCAAATATGGTCGTGTGTGGGCAAACACGGAGGAGGAGGAGAGGGGTGCGTGCATTGTGTGCGACCCTTCATCAGTTGTGTACCTTATTTTTTGTATGAATTTCTTCCGAATAGTTATGCTAGAGGGGTTCTGATATTTATTTCTGTTTTCAAATGAAATAATTTCACCCTTGCCCGACTGACTTGTACATAATGCACGAATCAAATAGCATGGAGATCAGATAATCAGATAGATTCGTATTTTCGCAATCAGATGAATTAACTTATTGTTTTCTCTGATTAAAAGGCGGTTTGAAGCTACTTTTACAGGATTTGTAAATTCGCAATCAGACTAGCTTATTTTAATATTTAGTCAGTGCAAGAGGAGGGGACTATAATGTAGAAATTTGTTTTGGTGTGTATTAAGTTGAGCTGCACGCCAAACGTTAAGATTGTTAAAATGCTGAAAATAAAACTTTATTCCTCTCAATTTACATAAAAATGAAACACATTAGATTCGAATCTCAGTCACACCAGCACCACTGGTCAAAGGAAGTACAAATATCTATATTAATCAAATGTCTGAGAATTTGATAACTGTCTGGGATCCAATGTTAATTTTATTGAAGCAAACTAAGAAAAGATGAATTTTAAACGTTTAGAGGGAAAAGTCAAATATGCATTGTAACCCTAAAAATAATTCATTAAAGTGTCGTACACATTTTATAACATTTATATAAATAAAACAAATAAAGCACAACCCTAATGCCCTTGCAATAAAAACGCATCGAAGCAGGGAATGCTTGGAAAATTCTTCCGAGACTGACTTTTGTTATTTTAAAATTGAAATATGCCTAATTCCTATGAACACGCGATCTTTTTCCCTGGGTTTTACTCTATTTTAGATTTACTAGAAAAATGTTTATATGATGATTGCGTTTGCTTCTCACGAGTTCATTGAAACGTTCAGTCGTAAAACTTTAGAGATCAAAAGACTAATTAGGCACCTGATTGCGAAAGTTTGATTGCATTTCGATCGTCGGGATTTTACAAACGTATTGTTTAAGTAGCGATCGTGTTCTTGGGATCTTGATAACTTCCTATTTTAAGTTTTGGGTTGAAAGCAATGAGTATGTCGGACTTTCTCAAGTCCACATAATGAAACAATATCCCTTTATATTAGTCCAATCGGAATTTGCATAAACATACCAGTTTTATATTGCAAAAAGAACTGTAATTAATAGCCTACATAAAAGCATCATGATAAATAAAACATTAAAGCATATATAAAGCCTTTTGTTATCGCACCCATCGCACCCCCCCCCCTCCTGGCTACGCCTATGGATATTTTGGCAACTTTCACGTTTACCCCGCCCCCTAATAATTCTTGCGCCCCCTCTAAATATCAGACCCGTCAGGCGTTGAGGCATGGATCAGGATACCCTGACTCCCAAGCTGTGCGACTTCTGGCAACCGCTACACCTATATTCCCGGGGAAAACGCTTTTAGAAAAATTGTCAAATATGGTCGTGTGTGGGCAAACACGGAGGAGGAGGAGAGGGGTGCGTGCATTGTGTGCGACCCTTCATCAGTTGTGTACCTTATTTTTTGTATGAATTTCTTCCGAATAGTTATGCTAGAGGGGTTCTGATATTTATTTCTGTTTTCAAATGAAATAATTTCACCCTTGCCCGACTGACTTGTACATAATGCACGAATCAAATAGCATGGAGATCAGATAATCAGATTGATTCGTATTTTCGCAATCAGATGAATTAACTTATTGTTTTCTCTGATTAAAAGGCGGTTTGAAGCTACTTTTACAGGATTTGTAAATTCGCAATCAGACTAGCTTATTTTAATATTTAGTCAGTGCAAGAGGAGGGGACTATAATGTAGAAAATTGTTTTGGTTTCGACTCTAACTGAATAATTTATCACAATTGTTAAATAAGCAAACAGAAACAGGTTTAAAAATGAGAATAGAGGCAAAAAAGTCTATACATAAAATGTAATCAAAACCCGGGAATTAAAAGCAATTTTAGACTGTTAGATGATCTCTTCTGTAATCAAGGTGATGTTGGTACACTTCCACCGTTAGAAAAACAAAGACTAAGACAAAGACTATATAGCAAATAATCCTTTTGTAATCATTAAATGTTAGATTCTTATTATTTTGTTGGACAATGTTCAGACTTCTGACCAAGATTAAATCATTTATGTTAAACGTTGTATTTAAAAATAGTATTTCAATCAGACAGACGTTCTAATGAGTTAGAAAAATACATTTGTCCATTTCCTCTCAAGAAGTTTTCAAAGGTAATCAAGTCGATTTGTTTGAGTGTTTAGCATTGTTTTTCATAACTTGACGCTTCCATGAACAGAATGACTTTGAAATGAGTTTTTATAATTTTAGCTTTTATACGGACATGCTTATTGTATATTTCTATATGAACGTTGTAGTTATGTGATGTAAATGACATAATCCTAAACAACATATGGAAATAATAGTGCAGAACTGAGCGAAAAGAAAGGTGGAACAAATCAGATTAAGATATTTTATTTTTGAAATGCACAGAGGGCAACAGTTGAAGAACAAAAGTTAAAGGCGTTGTGAAATAGATCGTGCTTTTATATGATCCCCTTCTATAGTACCCTACCTTTTGCATTCGTTCGACTTCACTTCTCTAATGAGAGTTTCGTCTTCTCGTAGTTTATAATTAGACTCTGCACGCAGCGTAATAGTTCCCCTATTATCCATGTTCATGTTCTCATTTGATTTTTCATCAGTTATGACTTGGTAACATTTGTTCCGATTTTCATTACGGCGCCCGGTCGATTGAGTATTTTGTTCAGAATTGAATACAATTTTGAACAAAATACTCAACGGCCGGGCGCCGGTGCTGAAAATCTGAGCAAATGTGACCACGGCATTATAAAAGCATACTCTTTAATACACGAACAGATTCAAAATGAGACTTTATCTATCAGAGAAATAAAAATGGAAAATTTGTATTCTGAAAATATTAACTGATGCATTGGTTAGTATTAAATATTAAGTTTTACAGTCGGAAACCTCAAGGGGCGGGAAATTTGATTAAACAAAACGCCGGATTAATATGTGGACAACTTGCAAATGAAATGTAAGTAACATGACAGAACGAGTATGTACGCCCAATAAATACTTTTATAGTTTTAATGTGCATTCAAAGGACCCTGTTTGTAAAATTGATAGAAATGAATAGTTTTATTACCGGAAAAAACTGAGAAATATCTACCCGATTCGCCAGAATAGTCATCATCATATCAGTGCGAAAAATTAGCTATATTTATTTTCTATGCGATATACACCTGATATTGATAGCCTTCCACGATCATGGTCCGTTGACATCATCAACCTTGTGATTTGCCATAAGTGATTAACCAACATTTTAAAACAATTTAAAGTCGGGGTTGACGTTTCTTGACTTTTCACACTGACATCCAAACAAAACATAATTTGAAAATAAAAGGCATAAAATGGCCATTAAAAGTACATTTTTGAACAAAAGTATCAACTTATATTACACTGCACGCAAATACAAAGTGAAAAGAACGTCTTCCCGGAGATTGAAATACGGATCGGTAAGTCAACAAATCTAACTGTTAAATAAACAAGCTTAGCCTATGTCTGCGATTGTTTGTCTGAGTGGCCAGATGTTATCCGTTTCGGATAATAAATTTCTGAGAATACTACTGATATCTAGAATACATCTTCCGTGATATTTTTCATAAAACTACCCTTTGCATTCGTTTGACTTCACTAAAAGAGAGCTTCGTCTTAGTGTAGTTTAACTAGACTCTGCACGCAGGGCATCGTAAAACAGGCATCTTGGCTGCAATTTTGAATAATAGCGTAATTCATAGCACAATATAAATTAACCCGCCTCTGTTTAATTCAAATATGCATTACCCTTAAGAATCATATACTTAGACACCTTTTCATTCTTGTTTCGAATTTTTATCTTGTCTTCATCTAAATTTGTGGATTAATAACAGTTTTTAGTATACAAATTGAACATACAAAATGTAGCGTATTGATTACACGTTACAGTGGCGTAGCCAGCTTTCAGTCGGGGGGAGGGGGGTGCGATCGTGGCATAAAAAATGTTTTTGAAGATTTGTTTTGAATTTTACAAAAATTGGTGCAACTTCGTTCAAAATCGAGCTAGAAGCTTCAAATAAAAAGCATTTTAAGACTTTTTTCTTCTATCTAATGGTTCTATTTTCATTGGTTATGGAGGGGGGGGGGTGCGATCGCACACATCGCATCCCCCTGGCTACGCCTATGCGCTATATTAATATAACAAGGTTATCATATCATGCCAATAGTTATATGGTTAACTAATATTAACACAAAATAATAATACACGATAATTAAAAAAATAAACCTCGGTATTCGGGCCTAAAATCCAAGGATACGTGTACCATTACTTAAGTGTAAGCTGCAATACCATATCGAATACCTGTACCATTACTCAATAATAACCACTAGTAAGACCATAATAACAAGCTTAATAACTAGCTTATCGCAAATTATTCCATACGATTTTGTCTTGTGTATATTATTTCATGGTTTGATTTAATTAACTTGCATCAATTGTGGCTCCTTGCTTCAGAAAGTATTCATTTGTATTTAATGCAGTTATTATTTAACTTTCACAGTTTCGCAGCAAATGAGATACTGTAAATTGCTTTAATTTGATGCTATTTAATTTGGCGCACTGTGCAAATTTTAAAAGTATAACTGCTATATAATTAAGTTCTTTTAAAAGGTTTGAACTTAATCCTGATTGACACAATGTTAAAACATCTCAGTAGATTTACTCATCATATTCACAATTTAAAGGTCTTTACTTATTCAATACAATTTGAAATAAAAGTATAAAATAAAGTAACAGTCTTTTAAAGTACTACTATTGTCCTCTATTTTCCCATCTACCTATTCTGTTTTCAGGATTGTTGTTGCCTTCACCCATGATAACCCTGAGATGATTTTGGCTGTGTTGAGATGAGTGGTGTTATGCTAATCAGGTAGGCCTATATTATTTCTAGAGGTGTCACACTGACCCGAAGTTGACCTGCCATATTTTATCTGAGAAAGTTAAGAGTCATTCTCAGGTATCTACTTTCCTACCGTTCCAACATTTCAAATTATTATCCAATAGAATATTTTAATAAATAGATCTCTAGTTAGATCATTGGATGAAGATTATGAGAGTCAACGAAGGAATGTTTTGGCTATATGATTCTACTGTAAAAATACAAAAGGATAGTACAAAAAGCTACTATAAACAGATGAGCTTAGGGATTGTTTTACCCCAGAGTAGTCCCAAAAAGTCTCGTGAGACAAAGATCAGATCTGGTGGAAGAAAGATTACACCCTCAGGTGCATTTTCAGATAACCAACTAATAAAATGTTTATACTACAAGTCTCTAAAATATTTCAGACAAACTAGCAGTACAAGCAGAATGGAACATTTGACGGTTTGGAAGTTAGGCAGTCTAGAGTCCTCTGAGCTTGGGGAGTTGCGAGGAAAGTGACTTCGATAAGTCCAGGTTAATCTATTATTCATTATAGAAGTATTTTATATATATTAAGTTTACAGCAGAATCAAATCTAGCAAGATCCTTGTCATTCTATTCTAAAAATATAAAGTGCAGACTTTACTTCAGGAATACTAGAGAATTTTACCAAAGCATTTTACAATTATGTATTTTATTTTATATGTATGGCTTCCATATTTATATTTGGAAGAATTAAAAAATTTTCCCGATTTTCTTTTAATCCTCAATAACTTACTGATTTACAACACATTGTAGACCTTTGAGACATATTGTATCTGAGATTGTAAAGAATAGATCGCTAGGTCAATTTTGGTTGAAAATGACACTGACTTACATTTGACTTAAATATATACAGAGTGGGTATGGGTATACAGGTTACATTTCATACTTTTCAATAGATTGTTTTTTTCCAGGAAAATGTCCAAAAACAAGCAGAATGTGTTAAACATGCAACCAGGGAAACAACGACTGAGCGGTACAAGTCATTTGAAGAAACATTTGGAAAGTGATGAGGACCAATGAGAGCTCATGCTTTCAAGGAAAAATGAACACTTAGCATAAACAATATCTGTTCCGAGAAGCAAGCCAGTTTGAATTAAATTTTTATCTCTATAACAAGTAACGGGACAGTACTTTTAAGATTGCATAGATATAATGGCTTCATATCTGAAACATGCAATTTTTCTAGATTTATTCCCAACTTAAAATGGTCATTATTGCTTTTTGAAAATCAATACCATGTTAACTAATAGAGCATTTGTTCAAGCTCAAATTAGAATATTTATTCATTCCCGGTCAGAAAAGTAACAATATAACCCCTAAACAGTTAGGCTATAGATAATTACATTCATAGTAAAGGGGGTGAATAGATCTGCCGAGATCTGGGCACAATCTCGGAAATGAAATATCGAAATATCATCAAAGGTTAATCCCATACTTAGTAGTGTTATAGGTAAATAACATGCAGGAATATAATTGATATCTGAGTTGAGCGGGAGATATATAAGGGTTATGTACTGGGAGGTTTTGGATACAGGTTTTATCCCAAGGGAAATATGTGTATATCCCGAGGGACCGCAGGGACCAAGGGATATACACATATTTCCCGAGGGATAAACCCTGTATCCAAAACCGACCGTACATAACAGATGCATTTCATACCTACTGATGTTCTTGGTACGTCATATACCTTATAAAGTTCCAAAATTCAAAAATATACTTAAGATACACATTTTCTTGGTGTTATAAAGTGGTTTTTTAAGTTTCTGAGATTATCAAACTCATATAGCCTAACTCATATTTTGAAAAATAAAATTTGAAAAAAATGTGAAAATCTTTTTTTTAAATGTGAAAAAAAAATTTGAAAAATAATGTGAAAAAAAATTTGGGGAAAAATGGGAAATTTCAATGCATATTTAATTCTCATAATCTACTAAGTAAAGGATAAATCAGTTATTAAATGCTCGATTTTTGATACAGTGTATATCCCTCAGTAAATACAATATATCAACCTACTCAGGTAGATATATTGTATTTCCCTCAGATATACCCTCTATCAAAAATCTCCCATTAAATAACTTCAATATATTAGGTATCATTGGAAAGGTAACAAGTATTCAACTCCTAGTATTTTGAGTTTTCTTATAACTATATTGAGCCATTATTAATGAAGAAATTCATATTTTAAAAACATGGGGGTTTATCATTTCTAAGGGGGGGGGGGGGGGGTTAATCACAATTTAATAGTTAATATATGCCTAATTCAATTTTAAAACAAGCCAGAACGGCAAATCTGCCCACCCCCTTAACCGTTTAGGGGTTAATAAAATACTTAATAAAACTTATTAACGATAGGATAGATTTTTGATAGATGACATACGAGACTGTAATTATATTTAAGTTCAATTCTGTGTGTCAATATTCTCTATTTGGATGCTCAAAAAAGTTATTGTGTATTAACTCATTAATTATTGTAAAAACAATATACATTTGTTAATAAGTCAAAGCATAAGTTAGTTGTGTTTTACCTTCACATGTGAAAATGTTAGGCTTAGTGTGTTATATATAATTTTACTGAACATCGGTGTCTACATCTTCCTGTACAGGAACTTTAAATTATGTTCATGTAATGATTCATTTAACTGGACGTTAGTCATTACTATCACTATATCTTGTTGATGGCATAATTAAGGTTACTAGAACATTCCTTGCATGTGTTGTCCTAACTTGATGTAACCAGAAGTTATGAATTTGCCATGTATGTGACAAGCACGTTACAGTCTATTTTGGCAAAGTCATTGTTAAGGTTGGTACTACATTCCTGGCTCGTGATATCTAAGTCGAACGTAACTTGTATACTCATTTATGCGTGTCCACACTTTCCTTTGCCTACAACGTTCTATAATTAATGTTTCCAGAACTTTAACTTGGCCACGTATATGTGACGTTGCATAAGCACGTTACAGTCTGTCATTTTATTTTTGCAGTCATTGTTAAGGTTGCTACTACATTCCTAGCACATGATATTTAAGTAAAATGTAACGTTGTATAAACATCTGTGCGAGTCCAGACCTTCCTGTGCCTACATCGGTCCAAGACAAACGTTACCAGAACTTTAAACTGGCCAGGTATATGTTACGTTGCATAAGCACATTACAGTCTCACTATTTTTGCGAAGTCATTGTTAAGGTTGGTTCTACATTCCTGGCACGTGATATTTAAGTCAAATGTAACGTTCTTTAAACATCTGTGCGAGTCCACACCTTCATGTACCTACAACGTTCCGTAATTAACGTACCAGAACTTAAAACTGGCCACGTATATGTGACGTTGCATAAGCACATTACAGTCTCGTTATTTTTGCGAAGTTATCGTTTAGGTTGGTTCTACGTTCCTGGCACGTGATATTTAAGTCAAATGTAACGTTCTTTGAACATCTGTGCGAGTCCACACCTTCCTGTTCCTACAACGTTCCATAATTAACGTATCAGAAATTTAGATTGGCCACGTATTTATGACGTAATGTAAGTACGTTACATTTTCGTTATTTTGGCGAAGTCATCGTTTAGGTTGGTTCCACGTTCCTGGCACGTGATATTTAAGTCAAATGTAACGTTCTTTAAACATCTGTGCGAGTCCACACCTTCCTGTACCTACAACGTTCCATATCAACGTTACCAGAAATTTAGATTGGCCACGTATATATGACGTAATGTAAGTACGTTACATTTTGGTGACGTAATTGTTAAGGTGGCTACTACGTTCCTGGCACGTGATATTTAAGTCAAATGTAACGTTCTTTAAACATCTGTGCGAGTCCACACCTTCCTGTACCTACAACGTTCCATATCAACGTTACCAGAAATTTAGATTGGCCACGTATATATGACGTAATGTAAGTACGTTACAGTTTCGTTATTTTGGCGACGTAATTGTTAAGGTCGCTACTACGTTCCTGACACGTGATATTTAAGTCAAATGTAACGTTCTTTAAACATCTGTGCGAGTCCACACCTTCCTGTACCTGCAACGTTCCATATCAACGTTACCAGAAATTTAGATTGGCCACGTATTTATGACGTAATGTAGGTACGTTACATTTTCGTTATTTTGGTGACGTAATTGTTAAGGTCGCTACTACGTTCCTGACACGTGATATTTAAGTCAAATGTAACGTTCTTTAAACATCTATGCGAGTCCACACCTTCCTGTACCTACAACGTTCCATATCAACGTTACCAGAAATTTAGATTGGCCACGTATATATGACGTAATGTAAGTACGTTACAGTTTCGTTATTTTGGCGACGTTATTGTTAAGGTCGCTACTACGTTCCCGACACGTGATATTTAAGTCAAATGTAACGTTCTTTAAACATCTGTGCGAGTCCACACCTTCCTGTCCCTACAACGTTCCATTTCAACGTTACCAAAAATTTAGATTGGCCACGTATTTATGACGTAATGAAAGTACGTTACATTTTCGTTATTTTGGTGACGTAATTGTTAAGGTCGCTACTACGTTCCTGACACGTGATATTTAAGTCAAATGTAACGTTCTTTAAACATCTATGCGAGTCCACACCTTCCTGTACCTACAACGTTCCATATCAACGTTACCAGAAATTTAGATTGGCCACGTATATATGACGTAATGTAAGTACGTTACAGTTTCGTTATTTTGGCGACGTTATTGTTAAGGTCGCTACTACGTTCCTGACACGTGATATTTAAGTCAAATGTAACGTTCTTTAAACATCTGTGCGAGTCCACACCTTCCTGTACCTACAACGTTCCATTTCAACGTTACCAGAAATTTAGATTGACCACGTATTTATGACGTAATGTAAGTACGTTACATTTTCGTTATTTTGGTGACGTAATTGTTAAGGTCGCTACTACGTTCCTGACACGTGATCTTTAAGTCAAATGTAACGTTCTTTAAACATCTATGCGAGTCCACACCTTCCTGTACCTACAACGTTCCATATCAACGTTACCAGAAATTTAGATTGGCCACGTATATATGACGTAATGTAAGTACGTTACAGTTTCGTTATTTTGGCGACGTAATTGTTAAGGTCGCTACTACGTTCCTGACACGTGATATTTAAGTCAAATGTAACGTTCTTTAAACATCTGTGCGAGTCCACACCTTCCTGTACCTACAACGTTCCATATTTAACGTTGCTACAACTTGAGACATATATTCTGACGACGTTATCACAACGTAAAATTGTTAGCTGGGTTAGTAAGAAACAGGATGATATACCCCTGGAGACTGAAAAATGGGGACATTTGGAGTAAAAGGACTTAAAGTCGCGAAACATCTCTAATCATGTCTTATATACATATTGCTCCCCCCCCCCTCCGTCCCCTCCCCCCTCCGTCCCAAATTCATTATTTTCGATTATTTTTTATTTCACATATGGAAACTTATTTTATAAATTCAGCAATGACATTAATTTAGTTATGATAACATCACTTACAAGTATTTATTACAGGTCGTCCAGACCATTGTTGCTTGATTTATAGCAAAAACGTTGATTTGTGCCTGTTGATGGCCTTGCGCCTTTTTTAATAGATCTCATACCTTAGATGCGTATCGTTTCAGAAAAAATCCCAGAAAACCTAACATATTCTACCATACCGTGCGCCTATCCATTTAGCAATTCAATAGTAAACTTTTTCTTGAAAAAATAAATCTTCCAGATTTGTTGAATTTCCTAGCAGAAATTGCCTGCTCCCCCCCTCCGTCCCATATTCACGATCACCGGGCGTGTAATTGTCTTTTAATTTGTATTCTTGTTTGTCGGAACGTTAGTTGCTCAGTCTATGGTGTGTTGTATGCCGTTTGGTTGGCCTTGTTTTTTTCCGTCTAGGGTTGTATTTTAAAGGTATATTAGTTGGTATTACACCCCAAGCCGACTCGGCAACACAAACCGCACACACTCTACATTATTTTTTTGAAGATAAACATTTGATTGATGGTTTGCGGTCTTGTATGTTTTAAGGTAATGTACCTAGTACAGGCCCATAGCCAGAGGCGACCCCCTGATATCTCCCAAAAATGTGCGTCTTCCCTACATAAACTGGGCAATTGAGAAACATTTGGGCCAGATTGTTTTCTCCGCGTCAATTCGGACATTTTTGTGCAACTTCCCTTGTGGATTGTCAGGATCGCCCTTTGTGTTTTGTTTAACATACCCTTCAATAGCGGATCCAGGGGGCCATATCGGGTAATTTCGAAGGGCCTCATTGGTGGGCCATTTGGACATCACTTGGTTTTATTAGGACCTTACTATTTAATCTTAGGTCAAATTTACAAAAATTGTTTTCGAATTTGGGCCCAATTCTCGGTAGGTGTGGAAAAAAATTTGGCCCATATTTTTAAAAACAATGCACAAATCTAAAAAAAAAGCATGTAATGCCCAGTAATGCGCGTTTTTATCTCGATTGCCAATAGAGGAGTTTCCAAAAAGCTTTAAAATCTCGCTAAATCTCGTTTTTTCATGACATTTTTAGAGATTTGCACTTTTTACCTCTAATGACTTACTTTTCTTTATTTTCGATAGCATATTTGAATTCAGTGACAAGTTTTCTCCAATAATAAGTTTGATTTACACAGTTATGTAATTTAAATCATTTTCCATGACATTTAAAAAAAACTTGGGCCAAATCTCCATTGGTGAAATACTAAGATTCATTAAAACCTTGGCTTATTCGTATGACAACCAACATTTTCATGTTTAATCACAATATGTACATTAACAGTGACATCCGACAGTATGCCATTCGAGTTTCAGACAGATTCAACCAACACTTTTTGATAAATCATGAAATTAAGTGACTATTGCAAGTTTCTAGCATTGACGTGAATGGAGGTGTGGCCCAAGAAAATCAAAGACAAACAAAGGTGACATCTATTATGGCAGCATTATTCAGCTATTTAGAAACTATACAATTGTATGTGGGGAAGAGCAGGTAGTTTATAACTAGACTCTGCGCGCAGGGTATTAACAAGCGGATCCAGGCCTAGTTCAACAAGTTAAACTCAATAACACGGCTTTCATTTATTAATCTGAGTGTTCTTGTTGTCGTGATTGGGTTTAAAGGCCCAGACGAGGTTTAACTTGTTGAACTAATCCAGGCCATGCCCGGGGCAGGGGAAAAATTTCGCAGGGGTATTACTTAGCCTTAGGCCTTTATTATTTAATTTTTGCCAAATTATCGAAAAACCGGCCTAAATTGTTCAGAACTGCGGCCCAATATTTAGTTAAAGCTGTCCAGATTCTTTTTCTCATGCAAGCGCGGATATTTCTTCAGACTTGAATCTAAGAATGGGTGCCCCCATTCTTGGCTTCCAGTGCAGCCCAAGCCCTTCTTATTACTACCCAGGAGGTTGGTTTAATATAGGAGATATTATTTGACGTCAGGCGTTGGGGCACAAGGGGGTCGACTTCCCCCCCCCCCCCTTACAAAAAGCTTGCTACGGGCATGTTAGTAGAAGTGTTTTCTGTATATGTTTGATTTGTCCTCGTTATTCAACTTGACACGGCTACACAAACAGCTCACATCCAACAGTACTTTGGAGATAAACACAATAACTCGTATTCCGAAACACAAACAACACAAATGATATAAACACATAAACAACAAATTAATTGCATTCCCAAACCAGGAAACCTCATTCAAAATACATAACTAACCCGTACACATAATTCCAATCATAACACAAACATAAATATATAATACAAACTCACCAAACATATAAGTTAAACATCAGATAAGACCTAACCAAGCAAGAAAATATATTTTTCAAACCACCAAACGCTTGGTTCTTTTTTCATTCAACAACGATATAAATAACTGTACTAAAAGATCAGACAATTTAAGGAAGGGAATTTCCGTGTAACGGTAGATACACCTTTCACCTATTATATACAGTGACCTAGATACATAATTAGCGATTAATATACACATAAAACCACTCTTAAACCAACAAAACTATTATCCAAAGGAACATATATCAACGCGCATTATAACCAATCTCAATCAAGCCGATCAGAAAAGCAACAATATATTTCTCATAAATTAACAAACAAAGATATATCGTGACTGTTTCGTTCAGATAATTTTTGTTTTAGTACAAGGGGTCTCAATAATTTATTCGTGTTGTGGATGAATCGGGCATCTTGGGTATTGGATCCGAATGTTGCTTTAAATGTCGCATTGACTTCGACCGTGATGTATTCATTTTGGAAAATATGTAAATTGAACCTTAAGAGATGGCTTTTCGAACGTCCATTATTTACTTGCTCGGAAAGGGAAAAGCGTCCGTTAAAAAACACCGAACGGTATTAATGCATGCCATCATTAAAAGATGTCGCGTCGGTATACCGTCCGGAATTCACGGCAAGGAACGGTAAGAGCGTACGGGGGAATTTCACCGATCGGTAAAAGCGTCCGGTAAAAATGCACCGATCGGTAAAAGCGTCGGGTATACGGAGATAGGTATACCGTACGTACTGGATTTGGTCATGAAATACCGAACGCTATTACGAGAATTCAGATCGGGTAGTTTAGTAAAAGCGTCACGGTTTTAGGAAAATAGCGTCAAGGTTTTTTTCAAAATCCGTGACGCTTTTTCAAAAAAACCGTGACGCTTTTTTTCAAATATCGTCAGGCAAAATTAAGATTGGTCACGTTAAATGAAATAGGTAACGGAATTCCAAGCTATGTACGGTGGTTTAAGTGAAAGGGGTCACGGATCCAAATTAGGCACTGGATTTTAAAAGCGTGCACCAAAACTACTAAATTAGGTACGTATTACTTTTGATACGGAATTCATGCCATACTATACCGAATCTCCCCGAGCTAGAAGTCACATTTTCAAAGAAAATAAATTTTTCAAAGTTGATAAACACTTTTTAAAACCACATTTATAGATGTAATTTTATATGTAGATTTCAAATATGATATTACTTTGACTGAATTTTGAATTTTTAATGATGTAAATCAAGATTATTTCTACTCGCATCTGGGTTATTGGCCTGTTAGTTGCTTTTTAATCATCAAATGGTAAGAAATGGGTTACAAGCTAAAATGAATAATATTTCATAAGTTCATTGTCCTGTAAGCACATGACTCCAGTCCCATAAACTTGTGGCCCGGGCTTGTTACTCAGATCTTTGCCCCATAGAGATTCCTTGGGCGACAATTCTTTAGGTATTTCCAATACCGCCTACTGTAATATATTGACAATTGACAACAGAGGTTGCAAGCACATGGCATATGAGATATTGAGAATATTAAATACTGGCACAATAGTTAAGTAGTTGATTGGTGTGAGATTTGAAGATTCTAAATTGTTCAAAGATGTGTGCAGACAGTGCCGTCAGGTCCTTTTAAAGCAAGTGAATCCTGGGAATATTCCACTTTATTTGTGCAAAATTAAAAATATGTATGTCAAGTTTTTGAGATAATCCATCCTCCTAATCCCAATTCGCTTTACTCTATTATGGTGGATCAAATTGTTTTCTAGCTTTACGTAAAAAAAACAATGTCGTTGACCCCCATTTTAATATCTGAATATGAAGCAGAATGATTGTAATACAAATACTTGTACATGTAAATGTAAACACACTCTTTTATGTAAAGTTATTTTTAGGTTGAGGTAACAGAACTTCATTATGTAAAAGTAAAAGGTGTTTTTATTGAGTTTACTGTAGAAGTGGAAACTTTTGCTACTGTAATTAGCTGTTAGTCGCAGACGACCTTTTATCCGATATCATTTTTACATTCATAACTATATAAAATGCACTGATATCAATATTTTAGTGTTCAACTTGCTCAACAGAGCAATATTCTATAGCCTAACTTCAGATTTTAAAAAATATATAAAACCAACATAAATACCAAAATTTAATGTTATGAAAAAATGGGAACAAAAGCCATTGCTACATGATTGGCCTGATGTAATAAACAAAGAATTGTTTTATACTAAGAGTTGATGCACTGAGGGGTTAAACCTTAAGGGGTCATTAAGAAAACAAACATCATTTCTGGCCTCATTTATAATAATACTGCAAGTTATTCATCATAATCAGACCAATAAACATGCCAATAACTCCAAATTAAACTTATAGACATCTCAATCTCATTCCTACAAAACATAGCGAAACAAAGTTCAGCAACATCCACTTATTAATGGCTTCACTGAATCACTTCTTCATTAATGTAAGTTCACCTTCAAGATGTAAAAACGTCTGAAATAACATTTTTCTATGAAACACAAAAGATGCTGTGGTTAAAAGGTACACCCTACTTAGCATGTAACATGTTAACGAGCTAATTTACATAATTCATACCTCATCGTAAAGGTGGCATTATACGCTTTCATTTGATACCAATATCATAATTATCTGATGAATAATAAAAAAGATACATGCAAATACATGTTTTTGCTTATTAATGCTTGTTAAAAATGGTCATTATTTATAACACCCATTTCCATAGCAACGGCCCGAGTGAAAACTCAATTTTCCTCGAAATCCTGAAGTATGGTATTGGGGCTTTCCAATGATACCAAAATTTTGGTGGGGGTCAAAATAAATATTAAACTCCCATTTTTTCTGAATTCCTACTTGTCTACTATGTATTGTTCTGTTGACACTATGCTGCATTAATGTTTTCTTTCACTGTTCTCATGAGTTTCTCTTTGATCTAGTATATCGTTATAATCATCAATACTGGTTATGGTCCCCCTTTCTACGAAAAACATCATTATGTTCTTGTATTTACTCGCGCCTTTGACTTTTTAACTGTGCTATACCATTTTTGTTCACAATATACACTGCAATGGAAATTCTGTGTACCTTAATACTGTTCCTTCGACTGTATTTGTCATCGTTGTTTTATATTAGGGCAAAACTAAGCAATATTGCTTGATATTGTTGATATTAGGCAGAACTAAGCAATATTGCTTGATATTGTTGATATTAGGCAGAACTAAATTGATGTTGTTGATATTATGTAGAACTAAATTGATGTTGTTGATATTAGGCAGAACTAAATTGATGTTGTTGATATTAGGCAAAACTAAATTGATGTTGTTGATATTAGGCAGAACTAAATTGATGTTGTTGATATTAGGCAGAACTAAATTGATGTTGTTGATATTAGGCAGAACTAAATTGATATTAGGCAGAACTAAATTGATGTTGTTGATATTAGGCAGAACTAAATTGATGTTGTTGATATTAGGCAGAACTAAATTGATGTTGTTGATATTAGGCAGAACTAAGCAATTCTCCATTTGCTTCTCTGGAAAGCTGCGCCCCGGGTGTATCACCTCGTATTCTTGCATAATACGTTATAGGCACTCCCATTCATCATTATCCAGCCTGCCTACTAGCATGTATCTTGACGTACTGCCCTGTTTGTAAACCTGGGGAAAAGACCACTGTGGGTAATATACAAAGCTCTAAACCTACAAAGCTCTTCTAATCAGATTCATCTTTATATTTTTATGCACCGTTTCTTACATTTCAATCATACAATAATAATTACAACTTGACACACTGTTATCGACAGGGAAACTCAAACTCAGTCACTCATGATTGGTTGATTGTTTGACCACACATTTGACTAGAGCCAATAAAAACTAATTCCATGAATAGAGCTTTGTTTATTACAAGGCTATCACACTCAGATCATATGCAGTACACGTGTATCTCACATTTAGCGCCCAGTTTAGCGGGAGTCAGAATTGAAGTCAGACACAATTTTAGTTTTATATTCTTTTAGTAACATTCTTTTAGCGAAATGTTGAGGAAGTACATTACAAAAACGACTGGAACACCACAGAGAACAAGTTCGCGATCCTAAATGGAAACACAGCTGCGGCTAAACATTATGACATAAATGAATCATCAGTGAAATATATGAAAAAACAATATAACAAAAGTCTTAGAGACAGTGAAGACAGTGAAGACATACAAACATTACCTAAGAAACCAAGAGGGAGAACGCCAATACTCGAGGATTTTGAACCATCGATATCGGAGTACTGTACAACTTTAAGAAGAGAGGGTGGTGTTTTGACTGGAGAAATATTGAGAGCAGCTGCCTAAGCAATCGTTAAACGGAAAAACAGGACATTACCGAAAGAGTTGGTAGGGCAGTTGATTTAGGAAGAGGATGGAGCCACAGTTTTCAACTGAGACATCATTTTGTAAAACGTAAAGCTACAAAAGCGGCAAGAAAACTTCCAGCAGACTTTTCTAATCTAAAAACTGAATTTTTCAATGTTAGAATAGGAGCTTATTAAATTATACAAAACCTGTGTCATATAATGACAGTGAAGGAGTTGATGGGGGGGGGGGTTGCCCTGTTCAAAGAAGGTGATGATACATTTACACCAAAAACGGATGTATTTTGGTATAAACTGAGTTGTTACATATCTCATGTCAATATGACTTTCAATGTTGATGAGGAAGTTTTCGGTTCATTATACATTTATTTCAAACATATTGCAGTTAAAAGAGTTACACAGGTCGCTGCCTAGCGCAATGTGCATTACAGGCTAGCGTTTTGAATTGAATATAAATTAAATTAATTTAATTAATTGAGTGAGTTATACATATAGATGTGCTAAGTAGTTGCCTACACCTAATGCACGGGTAGTATCTAAAGCCCCGCTATGATTTATAAGTCGCGAGCAAATACCCGCTGAAATTGCGAGCAATTAAAAGAAAAGAATGGTTATCTTTTGTTTACTTAAATTGTATGTTGTAAAAAGCGTTTTCATTTAATTTTACTCAATTATTACATGGTATTGATACTAAAAAGCAAATTCTGCAAAAAAGGATCACGAGCTGATGTTCTGAGTTTTGTTATTCGATAATTGAAGAGAGAATGTATCATCTTGAATCTTTATCTATATATTTCTATATTTTATAGCTGAAGAAGGTCATTGCCCTTCAGTTGAAATGGTCATAGTAATATGAAATGAAGGTATTGTGAGTTTCACTTCCTAAAGTTTCACAAAAAATTATATATTTCAATTTTAGCATATCCCTTGAGGCCCCGCTTCTACCATGAGCAATAAACTAAAGATCCCGCTGAAAACATGAGGAGACCCCGCTGAAAACATGAGGAGGTCCCGCTGAAATCAGGAGCAAGTGGCTCTCTAAAATGGAGTGAAGACCGATTTGACTTTGCAAATCTGCCACGACTGTAGCCAACGTCATAAATATATTAATTATTGATACTCTACAGAGCATATATATATCATATATCATTGTCATTGTTATTATCGGTTCGAGCAACCCCCCCCCCCCCATTACCAAAAGCTGGCTACGAGCATGATTCCAATAAAACCATTTCACTTAATGTATTGCGACCTGACTCCATCGAGAAATTTACCAAGAGAAGATTTAAATCCATTCCACGACTTGTGACAAGTTTCAAATAACTCGTTCTTCTTTGTATGCAATATATATTTATATTTCACTGAAGTTACATTATACTGTAGTTCAGTATATTACTACCTTAGAGGATTCAGCACCAATGGCGCACACGTTTGAAAAGGCAATTTATGGATCAACTGCTAGATGTAAGTAACAAAGGAGTACATCATCCGATTATGAGTCCGAAATAATAATAATCAAATAATTTCATCATTAAGAATTAATCGTAGGTTATGTTAAACGCACATGTTACGCGGAAAACATGATGCAAATATGTGTCATATTCTGCAATAAATATGGCATATTCACTTGCGGTGTATGACAGATTCAGCTGCAGTATATTGCATACCCACTAAGCAATTAGAACACGATATGGAAGTACGCAATTGTCAATTGCATTGATTGAACAAACGGGTAATCATTGTGTCATTTTCACCTGCAGTATATGACATATTCGGCAAATGAGTATGACATATTCTGCAGGTGACTATCAGGTATTCACTGAGATCAATGTATCGCATATTCACGGCGGAATATCGCATACTCACCTGCGGAATATGCCATAAACTGCAGGTGAGTATGGCATATACTGTATACCCGTATCACAAATACCACGCAACCATAAATGTATGCCATACTCCGCGTAACATTGTATGTGTTACGCGGATTATGGCATATATTCATGGTTGCGTGGTATTTGTGATACGGGTGTATATGCCATATTCAGCTGTGGTATATGGCGTATTCTGCAGGTGAGTATGGCATATTCCATATTGAATATGTGATACATTGATTTCAGTAAATACCCCATGCTCGCAGAATATGGCATACTCACTTGCAGAATATGCTTTACACCGCAGGTGAGTATGCCATATACCGCAGGTGAATCTGTCATAATCCACAAGTGAATATGCCATATTCATTGTGGAATATGACATATATTTGTATCGTGTTTACCGCGTAACAATATGTCCAGGAAAATGGCTTGTGCAGGACATACGATTTATATGTCCCGGATCCACGTTTGAGCGGGACATACGAAAAATATTTGCCCGGATACGGAATATATTCCCGGTTGATATGTCCATGAAAATTATCAGGTATGGAATACAAATCATCATTATTTTAATAAATATTTAAAAACAAAAACTTGAATGTTATTGTTAAATGTTATTGTTAAATTATAAAAGTAGAACCTGAATTATCATGGAGACTTTGTGGTTCTCCTTTCTCTCTCAATTTCATCTTCTTGCAACTTGGGGTGTCTCTGTTTAATACAAGACTCATTACCCCGAACCTCAGGCTTCAATTAAGTTCATTCCTGAAATGATATCCACCTTTCTCCTATACATTTTGATATGGATGCAACTCTATAAAATGTTTGACGAAATTTCTGGTGGCTTGAAGTTGGAATGGAAACATTAGAAACCTGGCCCTAGAATGAAACAGTATATATACAGTAATTATTAGAAGTACTTAACTTGTTCTTTCGTGTACATTTATTTGAAGAACCTCAATATTTTATGTAATAGTAATGAGCTTTCCTCGTGATCGAAGCGGGTACTCGTGATATCTGCTCCTGTTTTCAGCGGGACCTCCTCATGTTTTCAGCGGGGCTTCCTCATAATTTCAGCGGGGCCACTGGCACACCTTCAATGATGTATTTCACCCCCCACAGTGGATGTTTTTTGAAAACAAACTTATCAATACATACAATGTTGGTCCAATATTCATAATGAGGTATGTATATCGTAGTTCTTGTCTCTATTTTAATCATAAAAGTAATATGTTAATAGTAGATTATGCAAACGTGCATATTGACGCCCGTTTCTTCCATGCCAGTAAAAATAGTTATCTTTCATGTCATTTTTTGTGAAGATATACCTGTTCTGAAAGTATTCCTAAAGTATCAAAGAACAGTAATGCGTATTCTTACCTTTTTGGTCCATATTTCCAGATGAATTAAATAAAAAGGACTTTGCTCGTGATTTCAGCGGGAACTTGCTCGCGACCTTTCAATTATAACGGGGCTTTGGATACAACCCGTGTAATGGTGAAAAGTAAATCAAAATAAAATAGGTTAGGTTAAGCTAAGAATAAAATCAACGAACCTTCCTTTTAGTTGAGAATCTTGTTGAATTGAGAATGAATTTTTGAAAATAAAAAATTCAATTTTGTCTTGTCCACTGAGATGGGTCTCAAGGTTTTGCTGCTCAAGGGTTTCTTCAAGGTTTTTCCTTTGTGTTGAATGGCGCTTACATTGCAGAATCAGGTGTTTAGGGGTTGCACTCTTACCACAGACACATAGATTAGTTGTGTTGGGAAAATTATGAGCAAACTTTTGTGATTCAAAATAGAGTCCGCATCTAATTCTGTTTAAGGTAATTTTTTGTTTTCGAGAAAGATTGAGTTTAGAAGTTGTATTGAAGTCATTAAACTTTGAAGATTTCTTTTTGATTTTACTTTTGAACAAAGAGATGGTGGGAGTAGACCTCTCTTCTAGTGATAACTTATTCCATTCAGAGATCAATCTTAGCACTGGTCCATTAATTAGTCGTGCACTTGATTTAACCGGTATTTGGAAAGGTCTATGGGTTCTGAGAACCCTTCTTTGCTCAGATTTATAATGGTCAAAACATTCAACAATATAATCGGGTGCCATATTTCTACAAATTTTAAACATAATAATGAGATTTTTGTCTCTCCTTCTGGACTCAAGTGGTTTCCACTCAGGCAATCAAGAGTTTTAAGAGTACTTGATCCATGTAATGCCCCAGAGCAGCTGAGTGCTGCTCTATAGTGCAATCTGTCTAGTTTTATCAAATTTTGAGCTGTGCTTGAGCCATAGATTGAACTACAATAGTCCAGGTGTGGTAAAATAAAGGAGTTATATATAAGTTCAAGGTGCCTAGATTTTAATTTATAAGATAGTGATTTCAGTGGATTGAGTTGTTTTTGCACCTTGCTGGCAAGTTCACTTATATGTACATCAAATTTTAAGCAGTGGTCAAAAGTGAATCCCAGGTGTTTATGGGAAGTTTTGTATGGGATTTCAACACCTTCAAAGAATAAGGGCATAATGTCAAAATTATTAATATTCTTGGGTTGGAATATCATGTGAGCACTTTTTGATGCTTTAAATTGTAAATGCCATTTAATAGACCACTGTTCAATTATGTTCAGATCATGTTGCAGGTCAAAGGTTTGGTTATCATTGATATTGAAAGAGGCATAGGCTGACGTGTCGTCCGCATAAATATAACATTCTGATCTGAGGTTGTCAGGAAGATCGTTTATGTAGATGAGAAATAGGAGTGGCCCAAGGACAGATCCCTGAGGTACTCCTGTGTTAATGTATCCGATATTTGAAAAGTTGGATTTTACATCATCAACTGTTACACAGATTTTTCTTTCTGAGAGGTAGGATTTAAGAAGTGTTAGGGTCATACCAGAAATTCCGTAAGATTCTAGTTTATGGAGAATTAGAGAGTGCGGAACAGAATCAAACGCAGAACTGATATCAAGGAAACAGGCATTTACACATTTCCCTTTTTCAAATTCATTCAAAATAAAGTCAATGATAGCCGTAATTTGGAGTTCAGTATTATGACCAGCTAAGAATCCAGATTGTTTTGCAAAGAGTAGTTTGTTTCTAAAAATATGCTCGGTAATTTGAGAGTGGACAACTGTCTCCAGGATTTTTGAAAATCCTTGAAGTAAAGTTATAGGTCTATAATTTTCAATAGCTGATCTGTCGGGTTTTTTGAAGATGGGGATGGTGTTGCCTTCCTTCCATATAGTTGGAAATTCTCCAGTCTTGAAAATAAGATTAAAGAGGTCAGCAAGCTTAACTGATAGTGATGGGGAAGCTAATTTGATCATATCATTGGTTACATTATCTAAGCCAGCTGCTTTATTCTTTTTTAGTGATTTAATAATAAGGTCAAGGTCTTATGATGATGTGCTTAAGTTATCCATTTTGATATGGGTTCTTTTATTAAATTGTGGGAGTGAATGGTCAAAATTGTGGTCAGTGTGATATTTTGATGTAAAAAAAGATAGAAACAAATTTGCCTTTTCAAGGCTTGTAGTTGCAAGTAGATTCCCAAAAATCAAAGAGGGAAATCCAGTATAGTATTTTCTATTTAAAAGTTTTTGAATGATTGCCCAGTATTTGTTGTTTCCATTATTTTCTGCCTCAAGGTTGTCACATATTTTGGAATGGTAATTTTCTTTTGCTTCAGTGATTTTATCTTTAACTTGCTGAGCTAAAAGTTTATAGTTATCATGGTCAATCTGCTTATTTGAATTTTTGAACCGTTCATAAAATTGTGATTTTTTCCTAATCAGGTGTTTAATATCGTTATTTATCCAAGGTTGATCTTTTGAATTAAAGGTAGTTATTTTATTTGGAATGTTTTGTTCAAAGATGTTAAATACATCTCTAGTAAATGTTTCTGTTAATTGGTCAATATCATTGCATTCATTATATCTTTGTTCAATGTTTATGTCAAATATTTGGCTGTTTATTCGCTCTATGTTAGACTGGTCATACTTCCAAATACGTTTTTGATGTTTAGAAGTTCCTAAAATTTTCATTGGAAATGTAAGTTCCAATGTTGAATGGTCAGTACAGCCTATTGGATGAGTCACTTTAGATTCCCTTATCAGATCAGGTGAATTAGTTATTGCTAGGTCAATACATGATCGTGATTGATTAGTTATTCTTGTGGCTTCATGGATAAGTTGAACAAGGTTACATTCCATCAAAATTTCATCAAGTCTTTCCCCATTTGAATCAGTTTGCCCCTTAGACCACCATTTTTTGTTCTTAGAGTTAAAATCCCCATTTATCAGTAGGTAATCACACTGGCATTTAGAGGCCTGCTTAATAGTGTTTTCAGCGGTATCAAAAAATATCTTTTCTTGATTTTTATCTAAATTTGGAGATTTGTAGTAAATCCCATATAAAATTTTAGTATTTTTATATCTAATGAGGAAGTGATATAATAATATAATAATAATAATATAATAAAATAAAATATTTGTTCAATACTACAGCTCTGTAGACAATTAGGGTGGGCCAAGTTTGTATCTTACGCAAATCGCCAAAGCAATATGAAATCTAGCATTAAAGGAAGACATTTACCTACAATGCAAACATCTTTGTGGACAGACCAGCTGTCATGGGTAATAGACAAATACAACTGGATGTTACACCCAAAGTTATTCGAGGTAATCAACAATGTATGGGGCCCACACAGCATAGACAGGTTAGCTTCATGGGTGAATGCTCAGCTACCACGATACAACAGCAAGTTATGGGACCAAGGATTGGAGGGTATAGATGCCCTAGCTCACCAAAACTTGCAAAAAAATGAAATGAAATGAAATAGTCAGCAAATGTCATTTTTTTCATTTTGCCACAGGTAACATGAACTAACCAATGAAAAGATAGAAATTTAGATTAAAATGATTTTGATATACAGGTATTACAGAGATCACAGGATAGGTACAATGCTGTCTAAATCAAAACCTCAACAATACAACCAACAACCAACAGGCACACAAAGTTCCTTATTGGTATAAAACGATTCAGTCCCAAACATGTTGTTTATAATGATCATTGATGAAGATAACAGTTCATGTCCATTTGACAGCTTCACAGGCAACAGTACTGTAAAATTACATACAGTTGTGTATCTCCAACAGTACCATATGGGCAGTGGTACTGCATGGTACGGTAATATATGGTACCATTAAATAGTATTGTACGGTACAGAATAAGCTCCTCAGGCATCATAATGATTAAACACCTGTGCTTCATATATATCTCATTATGAGTTTGCTGAAATTGGGAAGATGTGAACAATAGACAAATTACAAAACAAACTTTAGACCATGTTATAAAATATTTCTGCACCTCAGCCAATCATAAGATTATATAAAATTACATCTTCTATCATAGCGAATATCAGGGTTTAATTGCTGGAACAATGGTATAACCCTGAAAATAACTTTAAACATCTTAACACAAATATTTAAATAACAATAGAGATTGTAATGGTTGAATTGTTTTTTAATAAAAGGTGATATATCAGGATTACATCTACATCTCATCTACATCTATCATTATACTAATTAGGAAAGAGAATCATTTGAAAGTGGAAGACTTGCCTTCAGTTAAAGAGGAAATAAAATTGAACAGAAAACCATCAGATCCTGATGAAATAAAAGTAAAAATAGATATGGAAAAGCTAAAAACTCAAAATCAAGTTGGTGACATTGAACTTGTTAAAATCGTTAACTCTCCTGACATTAAATCAAAGACACCAAAAAAGTCTAAAAAGGAACTAAACTTTCAGTTGATGATATCATAAATATAGAAAAAATGTGGGATATCACTATCTTCAACCAGTAAGAGGTACTCCACCTTTTTGGCAACAAGAGCAAAAAAATCTATTTGCAATGGTTCGACAGATCGGATTACCAACTTGGTTTACTTCTTATTACAATCTTATTAGAGAAAATCCTGTCACAGTTGCAAGGTTGTTTGATTTTAGATGGACACGTTTTCTTAGAGATGTTATATTATCATCCGGCAAACCCAATTGGAAAAGTTCAAGACTTTTGGTGGATATTGATATCAGTTAAAAAACATATCAAAAATGTAGAAAAATGTATGCAGTGGACAAATATGAAATTTCACTTCCTAGGTACCCCCTACAACCCTACCCCAAAATTCAGTATTGGTAGGAAACATTTTTTTCTTCCCAAATGGAATACTTTAGTCAAGTATTCAAGCTTTATTATGGTAGATCACATATTCACAAATTATAAAAATATTATTTTAATCATTTTTGAGACCAGTAATTGGTCATTTGACCCCAAAGTATAACAAAATAGGCCACAAAACAGGCATGTTATCACATATCTATTTAGATATTTTAGGATCAGTTTGTCAGAAAAGCATGAAAAAATCATGGTGTTACATATTCATATGAACTTCATATTTGGTGAGTGTCAGAATTCTAATGTGTATACTTAGGAAGAAAATATTATTTCATTTTCTTAGTTTTGCCCAACCCACTATAGGGGAGACTATAGTTTTGATGACTAACTCCCACAATGCATCACATTCGTATTAGAGTTGAGATCTAAATCATTTACATTGGCTTGTAATTATCTAAAATACAAGTTTTGTGAAGGTTAATACCTTATTAGTATGAAAAACAGGAATTATAAGTTGTTGTTATAAATTAGGATCAATTTATCTTCCTCTTGAATCAACATTTCAAAGGAGGAAAACCCTTAATTACGGGTACTTTTGGAAGTCATGACATGTATACCAGAAAGGAGTTTTGGCACCATGAAGAGGTTTAAAAAAGATACATACGTTTTACAATGGGTGTGGAGTCTCACTGCATGTGCATTACTCCAAATACACAAGGACAAAGACATTGATAAACATAGTATACATGTGGCAGACCTCACCTGGGTTATGTTGAGAGGTAATTTGAGGGAGGAAGAAACATTCCTTTTTGGACTGGGTACAATTTTGACCTATCAGAATATCATTCTGATTTTACCGCATGCAATTATGTGCCAAATATTGGTGCCAAGCCTAGTGACTTTTCAATCCAAACAATGGACCAGCAACTTTATGCAGTTGGGAAACAAATACAATGGGCACACTAGTTAAATAGCACCCCCGAAAAACCCGTTAGAAAAAAAAGAAAAATATCCTAAAAATACCCCCAAAACATAATTACGAGAAATTTTAAAAACCAAATCGTTTTTTCATAGTTTTATATAAATGACATCAACACATGCCATGGCACAATGCCAATTTGGAAAATAAATATTGATTTCTAATTATCAATTAAAATATTGTTACATTAAGTTACATCAAATCAAATATATTGGAACTATATTGATTGTGTTAATTTTGATTTAATTCTCAATTTGATACTAGTATATTATGTAGTATATTATTTCAGGGAGACCAATTGACATTGTGGTATTAACTTCAATAATTTGTTGCTCAGCTGCATGTATTACAAACAGTATTTACACCCAGATTCTCACAGACATGAGAAATGGTTACAAGCAGCTTGATGACATTAGACACAATAATTATAGAATACATCCATTTGGAGATTAAATGATATCTAAACTAGATAATGGCAACTCCGCGGAGTAGCAAATCCCAACGAACAAAATATCAATTACTGAATTCCAATCAATTATACTCATTACTTTGGTTAAAATTGAAAAATTTAGATTTTAAAATTGCGAATTCCTGCAAAGCAGCCATTTTGAATTTTCTGAGGTACAAATCTGAAAAATAATACCATAATTGTGATCTACTCCAAAATTCCTTCAATTTGAGTATTATATAGCCATACGTTGAAGGGATCGAAAAATTATTGCGAAATCGTACATTAGACGGCCATTTTGAATTTTACGAGGCTCGAATCAGAAAAAAGATACAATATTTGCAATCTACTCTTAATTGCCTTTCATTTGAGTATAATAAACCTATACTTCGGAAAGATCTACAAATTAGCGAAAATTTCTGTTTTTCCTGACCCCCCCCCCCCATACACAGCCCCTGGGGGTCAGGATGAAAAACACGGAATATATGTGAAATAGATAGATGTTGCGAATATACTTCCAAAATTTCAAACAATAATATTAATCACTTTGGTTTAGAATGGAAAATTTATGATTTTTGCGAAAAAGTCCCGTCATTTTTAAAGCGGCGGCCATCTTGAAAAAAAACTTTAAAACTTTTCATCAATATACATCTTTCCCCCAAATATGAAGAAAATTCGTCTACTAATATTTGAGTTATCTTCCGGACGGACGGACGGACTGACTGACGGACTGACGGACTGACAGACTGACAGACTGACGGACTGACGGACTGACGGACTGACGGACTGACAGACTGACGGACTGACGGACGGACGGAGGGCTTCACTATATCCCTACCGAACTTCGTTCGTTGGGATAATGACTGCTTCTTCACATGGCTGATTAGTAACAATGACACTCTAAATGCTCTTAACACTCTAAATGCGATAAACTCAAATACAAAGTTCACGAAGGAAAAAAGTAATACTCAAATACCGTTCTTGGACGTTCTTACAATTAAGGATGGGAGTAAACCAATAACAGATATTTACTCCAAGGAAACAGACACACACCGTTATCCTAACTTTAAATCATGTCATCCCAGACATCCATTTATATTATGGACGCTGGCTGACAGACATTATAATTAATTTGTACTTATGATATATCAAATTAAAGATTAGTGAATTCCCTATCCAATGGTATATAATATGACATGTTTTCATCAAGAAAATCAATATTTATTTTTGAAATATGAGCGTCCCATTTTTTTGGACCACCCTGTACTTTGATGATACATAATATTAAATCTGAGAAAGAATTCATGAAACCAGGTATGATCTATAGACTTACAACATTACGAATCTGATTTTGAGGGTGAAAATATGCATGATGTGGAACATATATTACAGACTGAGAGTGATCAGCCTGACATTGTGTCAGAAGATATTGATGATACATCTGACCTGACATCTCAAGAAGATGTACATGATACACCAGGAGACCATGAGTTACAGGGGCATTTATCGGATTATGAGCATGCACCATGTTCAAAGTTAGCATTTTTACTAACTTTATTCATATTTTCATAGCAAAAAGCATTTAATTTGGAGCTATTGCTGTTTCATTGTTATTTCTAAAAATGTTCATTTGTGATGTTGCAAGCAATTTAGCCATCACAGATATATTAGCCTTGACCCTTGAAATACCTTCTAGTGTTTACAGAGGCAAAGAAATGTTAGGGATCAAGGATTCATTTCAAAAATATGTAGTTTGCGAATAAGTGTCATCATACATTTGAAATTGACAATAATTTGACTTTAAGGCAAGATGGCTCCAGAATTTCCCCAAAGTGTAGATACATTCCTTATCCCAATCATCCTCAAAATAAATGGCGTAGTCATATTATACACCTCTTTACAAAGAGTTGGTTTCTCTAAATGGTCAAAACTATTTGAAACCTCTCAAGGAGTTCTGACAAAAGTCTAAAAGAATCTTTATCTTTTTTGTTACAAAGGAAGGGTTTTTTACAATCATGTCAAACATGGAGAAGTAGAAATATAGAGAAAGACACTTCAGGTGATATTTATGATGGAAATATTTGGAAAGAGGAAGAAGATTTCTTTTCAGCTGAAACCAAAGTGTCACATTCAATATGGATTGGTTCCAGCCCTTTTCTCATTCACAATATTCATTAGGGGCCATGTATTTGATTATTAACAACAAGGGGGTGAAATGTCTTAAGGGGTGAAACATCTGGATACCCTTTTAATCAATATCTAAGAGTTTCTCTTTAATGCATGTCATCAACACGAGTGAAGTTGAAGCAAAGTGGTTGTTCAACCAGTTAGGGCACACAGAAGATATCCACTTGTTAGACTACAGGTCGACCAGTTCAACAATTGAACGAGTAGAAATCGCAAAGCTTTGTATCATGGCAGACTACAACTTCATTTAAGAAAATATTGGGAAGAAACTAGACAATATAAGATTAGAAGGTGAGATCATTTGAAAGTATTTATTTTGTATAATTTGATGACAAAGACATCCTGCTTCTTTCCTTACATAAAGATCTTTGGTTTTCAATATCTTACTATAAAGCACGGTAGTCTGTCTCTCCAGACATCTCCTCCACCGTTCAATCTTGGGTCATCGTACTGGGTCAACTTACTATGTGGGTCAATGGGTACTCTACAAAGGTCAGACGTCAAGGTCACTCCAAACTAGCATGTACTGATACATTCTTTTTGTTGCTTTGCTTAAAAGAAAGAAATGGTGCATAAAAAATATAAAGATGATTCTGATGAGAAAAGAGCTTTGTAGGTTAAGAGCTTTGTATATTACCCACAATGGTCTTTTCCCCAGGTTTATAAACAGGGCAGTACGTCAAGATACATGTTAGTAGGCAGGCTGGGTACTGATGAATGGCCGCGATGGAACAGAAAACTAAGGTTGGTGCATTATTTTCTTCTACTGTGTATCAATGAAAGGATGAAAAATTTTTGCAGGTATCGCATTCAGTGATGCATTTAGTAATGTATATTTTGAATGTATTCTTTGCAAAAAGAGAGCTCAAGCTAAAAAAGACAGATTAAAAGCTCTCATTAAGATAGCAGATATGTACTAAGATTGGGGGAGCATATTTGTGTGCTACATTGATGAGAATAGAAACGCATTCATATATTCCCAAGATGATAAAACTTACAAAATCTCAAACTAAAGGAATTCATCCCGAGGATGGTGGTGGTGATAGGACCTACAATTCCAGGGGAGATGCAACACATTTGCTGAGTAAGAGACGAAACATGTTAAAATAATCATCAAGCATATGATTCCACCATCGGATCAATGAAGTGATGGCTTTTTGAGGTTAGAAAAAAGAAAATTAAATATATCCTTTGTTACATGTAGAGGCAAAATTTGGAAAGTGAAGCAAATCATTCAGATTTGTTCAGAAACATCAAGTTCAAATTGCAACTCTAATTGTTGGTGACTTGCAAGCAAGTGGAAAGATATTGCTTGGGATGAAAAGCTGGGATGGGCACCACATTAATGCCTGGGAACAGAGGGTTGTATATAGTAACATGCTTGCGCACCTCTTTGTCAGATAATGGACCAGCTAGCAGCTCTGTAATTGATCACAAGGTAAATTGCAAAGTTGCTCAACAGGACAGTGTTACTAGTAGGGCTGATGTCAAACAAACAGCCTCTAATAATGCCCTAAGAAAAATTGCCTTGGTTAGCCTTCTATATGTGCATGTTGGCATTGCAGGTGCAGACTGCTGAATTGATGTGGGCCAACTTCCTTGTGGAACACAATATTTCAATCTCAGTAGCTGACCACTTAGGGGCAATGTTCAGAGCTACATTGCCAGATTCCTCATTTGCACAGAACTTCGCATCAGGTAGAACCAAAACATCATGCCTGATAAATGATGCTATTATAGGTACCTATCAACTTAAAAAATTCATTGTTCTATGTGGTAGTGCACGCTATAAATAAACTAGTTTATGGAAACGGATCCGTTTCGTTGTTATGGTCTACAACAAAAAAGTGAACAGTATTTGGCGTTCAACAGCTGATGTCTGTAACAAATGGCATCTGTAACAAAACATTATCAATGTTATCTGAATACCTTATTTGTGTCAAACAGAAATGGATATGGTGCTTAAAATGATTATTGCACCTAACATGTCATCTTTACCAATGGGCAATGCACCCAACACAACTGGCACTTATATTTGACAAAATATTGCATGCTTACCAACAGCCATTGCGACCAACACAACTGGCATCAATATTACACCAAACATTGCATCAGATTCACATTGATGCTCCAACAGCTCTCGACATAATGGCTATTCTTAACCAAATCGTTCAGCACCTAGATATCAACCACAAGCAGGATTTGAAAGTGTCGATCATTTTCCAGCACTTCCTACTCCAATGTTGCCCACTCATCTTCACTCAACTCAATCAAGCACTTCATATTTCACAGAATGTGCCTGGCTTTATGCAACGTGTAAATGGTGAAAGGCAACTACCACATTTAATGCTTTAAATTTGTGGAATGATTTGTCTCCTGACACTAGAAAGGGTAAACCTACTTCTAGTTTTAAAATGTGATAAGTGCGAGTCATATATTTTAGTTTTGACTGTAGAGGGGTGGGGGGGGGTTATTTGAATTCCTATATGTATTTTGCATTTTGTTATTCTTGATCAGAAAGTCACTCAAAAATGCAGCTTTACACATTTATAAATGGCTCTAAGGACCATATTTTATTAAACTATGATTCAGAGGAAATCTATTAATGGTCAATTATATCATATCCAGGACTCTTATAGATGGGGGGAGTATGTATCAATGAACAAAGATGGGCCCCAACAGATTAATTGCGAGTTCTAAGATATCTTTAAAACAAGATATTATTCTTAAAAATAGGTGACTATAGGCCTAAAACAGAAGCGACCCAGATTATCACAACAACCAGAAGATAACAAGTTTGTGTTCATTGAGTTGGAGAAGTATTTGTTTGAGAAGGGCCCCTAGTTGGAAAAGTTGTGATCACAGGTAACAATGAATAATATTGAATACAATTTTGAGACAAACATCCCTGGTGAGAGTGAATGGCCTAAAACACCATCTGCTACATCCAATTGCTATACCCACTAAGCAACATTGGAAACTTGACAATTTTACAATTTTGATGCAGACAAGACCCCTAGTGCCTATTAGTTCACCAATTTCTTTAAAAAAATAATGGCCCCATTGATTTTTAAAAGATATCTTAAACAGACTTGTTATGTTGTACTCAGTGTTTTTAAAGTTCTTTTATTTCACTTAACACATTTCTATGTACAAATCTAGCCACCATTTGACTTTTGCTCCATGCTCTCTATCACACAACCTCATCAGTTGTTCAATTGATGACATAGCTCTATATGCCAATCAGTAATCCACTATCGAGAGAAGATGTATGTTTCAATAGGAGGCACAAGTACACTAGAGTAACCATTGAGCAATGTAATGGTGTCCACAAGAATAGGTGTAGGTGTCTGCAGAATAGGTGTAGGTGTCTGCACAATAGGTGTACGTGTCTGCACAATAGGTGTAGGTGTCTGTCTGGCCTAATTTAGAATATGCCAGTCCGGCATGGGATCCATACTGACAAAAAGATATTGATATGTTGGAACAGGTACAGAGAAGAGCTGCCAGGTTTGTAAGAAAAAATTTCACTCAAGGGAACCAGGCTGCGTCACCAAAGCTCTTCAAGACCTACAGTGGGAGCCTACAGTTGGAGCCACCGAAGGAGCGTCAAGAGGCCACTAGAGTTTTCCTTTTTACAAAGGAAAGCAGAACCTAGCAGCAGCTGCCTAAAGATGAAACACTTATTCTAGTGAGAAGTTCATATGGTTTAAATAACGAAATAACGAAATGTTACCATGTGTCTACTTAGCAGCTTGTTCTTATAATGTCATCCATCCTGCTAGGTTACAATGAAGGCAACAACATATCGATATTGATCTTAGCAGAATTTTGGGAAATTTAGATTGTCCATTTTGCAAGCTCATGTAACTGATCACGTGACATCACGTGTCTGATTACGTGACATCACGTGTCTGATTACGTGACATCACGTGTCTGATCACGTGACTAAATGTAAGAGGATAGTGGAGAACTTATTATATGATTACCATGAGCTCTAAATAAGAAGAGAATCTTTTAAAGGAAATGGACTGTTTGGAAGAGCTTTAAAATCAGTTTGTGACTTATTCATGTTTCAAGAATCTTTTCCATGTAAAGTTTCTCAATTTACACTTAAAACAATGTATTCTCGACTAAATACCTATATTTTCATTTTGGTGCTTTAGCTTTGAGATTTTCAATTGGATCCTTGGATCAATTAATAACAACAATCATTCGATTGAAATCCAATTCATGACGTATTTTACAAAAGGTCAATGTATCGATGCATTTGAATGACAATCAGGTCACAACAAACATTCTGGACAAATATGCTGTCCATATCTGTCAATCTCTTAGTGACAATGACTCTAGATTAAACTTATTGAAACTTAGTATTGTGCAGGTGTGTTGGTGTTTTGGTGCACATCCATAGAGGGCCTTTTTTGCAGGATAGCGTTTTCTTTTTATTATGTGTTTTGGCGGCCAAAGTTGGCAACCTCACCACACCTTGAGAGATTCACTACCAGATATTATTCATCAGAGGTCAGAGGTTAATCAGGGCCGTAGGGAGAGGGGGTTCGTAGGGCTCGTGCGAACCCCCCCCCCCCAAATCTTGCCTAAAAAAATTCGAACCCACCCTTTCTGGCAATTATGCAAACCTCCAAACTTTGAATAAAATTTTTGCAGTCTTTCAATAATTTATCGTTTTTGATTACCCAAAGACAATTGAGTTATATGTCAAGATGGAAATATGTGAGATTTATAGCTTCATTTTGAGTAAAAAAGATTTAAAAAAAACAGAAAAACAAAAAACTTCTAATCAATAATGGGCGATAATAGGTATGCTCTTTGCACTTTAGGCCTGAAATACTGAAGTAATATCTTCAAAATGAATTCAAATGCACAAACAAGGCATACCTACCGAGTTGAAATTATCTGATTGTTGTACATAACGTCAAAATGGTCTAATTTTTGATATAAATCTGCAGAGAATTTTGTTGTGACACTGGGCCGTGATGCACCAAAATTGTGAACGCTAGAAAATTCTTACTTACAACGTTCTTATTTTTTCATGCTGTAGTTAGATCAGAGAGCAAGTATAATGATCACTCACACAGAGTTGTTTACTGATTTTTTGGCTCCTATTTATTTATAAAGCTCGTGTGACAAGCGATTTTAAAAAAATCTGCCCAAATAAATGAACTTGGTCTTGGGATATTTTACCTATTTTTTGCTTTTGCAATTGTTTGAGATTTGGTAAACTTGAGAAAATTTAGTAAAATTTTTAATTTTAGCGAATGGGCAAAAATTATGAAAATTTGGCAACAATGAAACTTTGGCAAAATGTATCCATTATTGGCATTTAAGTAAAATTGGCAAAATTTAAGTAAAATTTTAGAAGCTTGTCAAAAATTAATTAAATTAGACCAAAATTAAGAAAACTTTGCAAAATTTAAGCAAATTTGGCAAAATTGAGGTAAATTGGCAAACATACAGCAAAATTGGCAGAATTTCAGCAAATTTGGCAAAATTTAAGCAAATTTGGCAAAATCTCATCAAATTTGGCAAAATTTAAGCAAATTTGGCAAGATTTAAACAAATTTGGTAAAATTGAAACAAATTTGACAAAATTTAAGCAAATTTGGCAAAATTTAAGCAAATTTGGCAAAATTTAAGCAAATTTGACAAAAATTAAGCACATTTGGAAAATTTGGCAGAAAATATTAGAACCCCCCCTGACAAATCCTGGCTACGCCACTGTTAATATATTGAAAAGAACTAGGGTGCACCAAGCCATTTTCAAATCACATGGCTCTGGAAGAGCACATAAAGTTGGGAGAGCATTCCAGTTGGAGAAGGAAACAACAATATAGACTTTTGGGAAAACATTGCTATTCAATCACAACCACATAAAATGCCACCATACAATCTGACGTATGTGCCGAAAAATTTTCTGAAGTCATGCAATATAAATTAAAAATTCATCTGATGTCCTTAACAAATGGGAAGGGTGGACAAAATATTGGGACTGTTAGTTTAGTGAGGACGCAGAAAGAGGAAATGATAGCAAAAGAAGCTTTTTTAAAGAAGGAGTATTATGTCATAATCGACGCAGAAAAGGAGTTGAACATATTGCTGCAGTTAGATTAAAGCAATGTACAAAAGCTGTTAAGATAAATTTTTGATGGCGTTTAGCCAGTATTGCTGACTTTTTTTGTCAGCTTCCATGGAAATGATGCCCCTGTATCTGTAACACTGTCCAGTGTGCTAATAGGAGATCAGAAGTACTGTGATGTGGACTTCGTTGCACAGGTAAAGTGCCTCATAGACAGGTCTATTTCATCCATTCCGAAATATATTCCATCCATTACC
Source organism: Owenia fusiformis (assembly GCA_903813345.2). NCBI lineage: Eukaryota > Metazoa > Annelida > Polychaeta > Sabellida > Oweniidae > Owenia > Owenia fusiformis. Next base: position 1,465,037 of record CAIIXF020000003.1, on the reverse strand, counting down.
CACACATATAAACCCAAATATCACTGACCTAAGATCATTGCATCGCAGTTATAACTGACCTGGGATTACTAATCAGACAACACATTTTATTTTCAGGCAATTGATATAGCAGCAAAGTGGGGTCTGATTCTCAACAACATTGATGAAAAAATTCAATATAAATGGGGCATTGAAAGATGTTAAATTGGGGTTCATCTATACAGAACTAGCTTTTATGAATGCTATTAAGCTACCTGAATAAAATCAACTTTAGTCCAGCAGTTTGCCAGTGGCAAATATGAGGAGCACAATGCACATAAGGACTGCTGTGCCCTTTAAGTGCTGGGGCTCAAACAAGGCTGGATTGGTCAAAACTGTGTTAGTGCTATTGCCAATATCAAGGCCAATCCCACTGCTTTTCAAGAATGGTCAAAGGTAAAGTCAAAGGTAAAGATGATGATATATTTAGGGAGACTACTTTGTTGTAGGTATGGATCTATTTGCGAAACAGAGTATGAGAAAGTGTTCAGTGAACTCTTAGATGTAATAGATTTGGAGACCCCTGGACAATTTTATCATCTTACTGAATTTAACAATACTTATAACAATACAAATCACGCTTAACAATTTGGGTGCCGACAACATGAGATTAAAATCCACGAAAATGAACAAATAAAAGTTATGATTCCAATTCACATGAATTTCTGTTTACTTCCGTGTATGTCACATGGCACCTGGCACCATATGGTAAAATGCGGACAAGCTCAGATAATGGGTGGTATATATACTCCTATAAACAACATAATTCATTGAGATAAAAATGAGATGTTATGCTAATATAAACTCATTCATATTAGTAGTGTACCTTTAATGTCTGTATATTTTTCATCAATAACCCAAAGAAGTTTCAAGAAGTTGCCCTCCACAAAAGCTATGACACCCCCCAAGTTAGAAGATAAACAGGGGGCCACAGAGTAGGCCATGGTTCCTCCCCCAAAGTCATCGGAGCAAGACGCTACAGTAAAGGGAGTACAGACAAAAGAGTCTAAAGACAAGGTTGGAGAGGTTAGAGTCCAGAACCAGGATCCAACCCTTATACTCCGAAGGGTCGAAGAAGTATTAGCCCCAATTAAAGTTGAGGTGCGCTTTAGATACTAAGCCCGAGATGGTCAAGTTCTTGAGGACCATACACTTATAACCAGGTACTCACAGTTACAGATATAAACATGGACTCCATCGAAGATGTGTATACTTGAGTACATAGCCTAAACAGTTACAACTTATGCAGATAAACAAACAAACAGTGTATATAGTGAACTATCTCGTATAGACATTTGTAATTTATATATATAGTTCTTGAGGACCATACACTTATAACCAGGTACTCAAAGTTACAGATATAAACATGGACTTCATCGCAGATGTGTATAGTGGAGAACATGCAAAAACAAGAGCCTTACAGTTCTTTCAAGACGGGTTTTCACTTGATGGGGACTGTAGTGATGAAGATGGTTTACCAGAGCATGAGGAGAACCAATTAGATGAGGATTTTATGAGAGCTAGGTATGTTAACCCTAGAAGCCCTAAGGGGGGGTCAAAATGACCCCCCCTGTTAAGTTTTTTCCCCATAACTTTTTATTGGCATCTGGTAGGGTCTTCAAATTTTCAGTAGCTGAAGCTACAGATATAAGACATGTTTTCTGAAAAAATCAGCAGAATTGTACATAGGGTAACTGATTTATTATGATGTAATCATCAGCTCCAATAGACAAAATCAGAAAAAAGCTAGCACTAATTCTACCATACGTGTTGTCTTAAGAATAAAATTACGCAATATCACATCATCGCAGTTGTTAAAACTTTTATACCAAGTTGTAGATAATTGAATGAAGTATATGTGGAAAAAGTTTGAACATCCTAATAAAATTTTTACAAGGGGGGTGCCCTTTTGACCCCCCCTTAGGTGTTCGTGTGACTATTTTTACCTTAGGGCTTCTAGGGTTAAATGTAAGATGATTGTGTTGTTCGTCAGTTGTTGTCAGTTTCAAAAAATGAAAAAAAACTTTTTGCAAGCAAAACACGAAAAAAAGTAATTATGCGAGGAAAAGACTGAGTACCAACCTTTTTCAAAATACAAAGTACCATAACATGGTATTTTACCATAGGAAATAGCGACATTGCTAAATAAGTTACTTCCGGTCCATCGCGAGTGGGCGATAATAGGGTACATTCAAGTTCACACACTTTTCTATCTATCTGCTTCAATAAACAGAATCAGTTAACCAGTATACAAATATGACTGTTGCTTCTTTATTTGTTAATATCTATAAATGTTGCTTCTTTTACCCAGATTTCCATGTCAATTCATACTACCTGCATCCCATGGCAAAATTTTCAAAATCTATGATATTTGAACAGGTCTTTTCAACATTTTAGGCAAATTGATGATAGTGATGCTGATTCTACAGCTGATGATGATACTGATTCTGATGACAGTCTTGCTGATGATGATACTGATTCTGATGACAGTCTTGCTGACAATGGTGTTGATTCTGATGATAGCCTACCTGATGCCCCTGGTCCAGGAGGTGATGCAGCACAAGGAAGACCTTTGCCCCGGGATGTGGCTAATGACCAGACAAAATACGGGTATGGTCAAAATGATATTGCCCCCAACCCATTTCAATTTCGTCCAATCAAAGAGCCAGGCATCCAACTTGGAAGGCTTACCCGTAATGGTCTACTGCAGTTTACCTCTGCCCTTTCCTTTTTTCAGTATTCTTCTCAGATGTCATTTTACAAGAAATAGTCAACAACACAAACCTTTATGCCTGGTTAAATATCTTAGACAAGCCATCATATTCTTCTGCTGATGGAGGCTGGCAAGATGTAACTGTCCCAGAAATTCGACAGTTCATTGCTATATTGATTTATATGGGATTTGTTGATGTGGCAAGGATTGACAGATACTGGTCATTGAAGACATTGTACAACGGACTATGGGCTAGGAGGTTTTTGTCCAGAGAAAGGTTTCAGGCAATTTTGGCATTTCTTCACATATCAGATCCAACACAAGAGGTCCCATTTGTGCAGGATAAACTAAGAAAAATACGCAATTTGATCGACCATATTCAGAATGTTTCAATTGAACTCTTTCAACCAGATCAAAATGTGTCAGTAGACGAACGCATGGTAAGATCAAAACATCACAGTGGATTTCGGCAATTCAATAAGGACAAACCTGTCCGGTTCGGATTTAAATTGTTTGTTTTGGCCGAAACGGACTCAAGATATACATTCAAATTCAAAGTCTACACTGGCAAAAACAATGAACCAATAGGTGACAATGGAGCTGCTTACGATGCGGTCATGAGTCTAATGCAGGGCCTATTAAACCAGGGATATCGTGTATTTTACGACAACTGGTACAGTAGTGTCGCACTCGCAAATGAACTGGTATATAACAATACAGACTGTTGTGGTACTATGCGTGAAAACAGGGTCGGCGTTCCTCAGACATTGAAACATAAATGGGTCAAACCTAACAGAGGTAGTCTTAGGCTAGATTTTCCAGGGTCATTGTTGGTTTGTTGTTGGGCTTGTTGGTTAGAAATGGTTTGATGGCTTAGTTTTCAGCTTTATTCTTGATAACATTTTTATATTAACACATTTACCAGTTATGTATTAATATTATTATTACTTATAGAATTATATTTATTTCTTATATGATCATTTAACGTTACACTTAAAGTATCAATTTTCTGTTTTGAAATAATTTTTTCCGTTGATAATGCTGTTATAATATAGGGAAACGAACATTTTTTTGTGAAAAGAATGTTGAGAATAATAGAACTGTGGGTTTATTCACATTTTAGTGATATTATGTTCATTGCCATAAAACTTGCTAATTGAGATAGTATTGAACTGTATTTATTTCTTACCAATAGCTCATATTTCACCATGAAGTTTTACTTTACATTTAATGTATTTTTCTAGGTAATGTCAGGTATGTTAGGCAAGATAGGCTGTGCTTTCTTCAGTGGAAAGATTCCAAACTGGTGACCATGCTATCATCTTTTGGATCAGTATCCCAACATGATTTTGTGAGGTAAGTATAAGGCTTTTGATAGAAATCAGAATTTTCTCAACACTCAACAATTTTCTCAGAACTCTGTGCTCTTTTTTCATATGTTCTGAAATATACTTGTGACAGTTCCCATATGATTGACATTGCAGAACTAACTTTACAGTTTACCCTGTAAATTATAAATGTTTGATTATGCTAATTTCTAACTTAGGCTACTGCTATTTATATGTTTAGACGTATGGTGAAGCAAGCAGGTCAATGGAGACAAACGCTGGTGAGAAGGCCAAACATTATTTCTGCATACAATAATGGAATGGGAGGGGTGGATAAGTCTGACCAGTTGATTGCAAGGTAAACTAGACTTTGGAAATTGAACGAAGTTCAATTTCAGACTCCAGATTTAGACCATTTTTAGCCGAGTCATCCAGAATAAGCTGAGTCATCCAGAAAAAGATGGATGAATAAAATAGGAAGGTAGGATAGGATAGAATAGGAAGGAACGATAGGATAGAATAAGAAAGAAGGACAGGATAGAACAGAATAGGAAGAAAGGATATAATAGGAGAGGATAGGAAGGAAAAGATACGAAGGAAGGATAGATAGGAAGGATAGGATAGGATAAGATCAGATAGGATGGATGGATAAATTTTTCAAAATTTTCGACTTCTCTACTCTTGACTTTCTATCAGGATACCATCAGATCGATTTTCTGAAATTGAGCTTTCAAAACACCATAACTTTCGAACCAGAAGTTGCATCGAAATTTAGTTTGCAGACTCGGATTCCTGAGAAAATTCTACCTTTAATTCATAACTCACATGTTAAATTTGGAGAACTTTTTATTTTGACCTACTTTTCGGAAACCATATCTCAAAAATGGGTCGAAATACTTTCTGACGGCAAAGGCTAACACTATAAGCACACTCTTTCCTACCCGTATACAAAATTTTGAAGCAAATCATTTAAACATAGTGTCAGAATCGGAAAAAATAAGGAAAAACTATGAATTTGACCTAGATTTTGACCTAGGGATTTTGGTGTCCAAATTTTGAAGTTAGGTAGCCTTCGAGGTCCCCTTCTTTCATAAGCTTTCATTATTTTAAGCTGTACTTAGTCTATATCTCGTATTTTACACTTCAAAAAATTCTTTTCTCCCATTGACATAACATGGGGTACCAAATTTAACGATTTTTGAGCTTTCAAAATGTCATAACTTCCGAACCGGAAGTCGGATCGAAATTTGATTTGCAGATTCGGATTCCTGAGAAAATTCTATACTTAATTCATAACTCAAACGTTAAATTTGGAGAATTTTTTATTTTGACCTACTTTTCGGACACCATATCTCAAAAGTGGGTCAAAAGACTTTCTGACGGCAAAAGGCTAACACTATTAGCACACTCTTGGCTACATGTATACAAAATTTCGAAGAATATAATTAATCTGTAGTGTCAGAATCGCAAAAATAAGGAAAAACTTTGAATTTGACCTAGATTTTGACCTAGGCATTTTGGTGTCCAAATTTTTATGAAAAGAAGGTTTTGAGATCCCTTTCTTTTATGGGCTTCCATTATGATTAGCTGTGCTTAGTCTATATCTCGTATTTTACACTTCAAAAAAATATTTTTTCCCATTGAATTAACATGGGGCACCAAATTTAGCGATTTTTGAATTTTCAAAACGCCATAACTTCTGAACTGCAAGTCAGATCGAAATTTGGTTTTCAGATTCGGAATTCTGAGAAAATTTCCTATAAGACTGATATCCTGGACATTGGATTTGGAGAACTTTTTTTTGGACCTCGTTTTCGGACACTGTTATCTCGAAATCGGTTTGAGATACCACAAAAATAAATCGACCCTAGACTTTCTACTTTTTTATGAGGAACACAATGAAAAAAACCCGGATCAAAAATATTGAAGGACGACCGAGAAAATCGAAAAAAGTGACAAAGTACTGGATTTGACCTAGTTCTTGACCTTTGACCTAGATAAAAATTTGATCCAATTTCCCACCAACTAGATACTGAACCTAAATCAACTGTATTATGGTACTTACTGGATACCTCATAGTTATTGAAAAAACTCCCAAAGAATAATAAGAATAAGAAGAATAAGAATACTGGCAAAAACAATAGACTCCAGATTGACATCTGGAGTCTAATAATTTGATGGTTTTGATATTTTATTCCAGCATGCATTCTACATTCTTACGCATGTAAGACGTGTCCGCGTGCTGGTGAGAAGGCCAAACATTATTTCTGCATACAATAATGGAATGGGAGGGGTGGATAAGTCTGACCAGTTGATTGCAAGGTAAATAATTTGATGGTTTTGATATTTTATTCCAGCATGCATTCTACATTCTTACATTCTTACGCATGTAAGACGTGTCCGCGTGAATGTAACAGGGTCATTTTCATATTTTCTAATTCATAGTTTTATACATATTGTAACTCTATTCAATCTGTCTTTAATACCTTTAATCCTGTTGTTTTCTAGTCCTTCATACATGTTTTATACTGTTCACTTGTTCTATTGTTCAAACCAGTTTTACATTTTTACCTTTTCATATTATATCTTGTCATGCTGGGTATTTTGCGCAGCCTTGTTTCCATATATGGAATATAATCACATGAGTTGGGGTGTTGGCCCAGCAAGTACACAGGTACACTGTAGTCAGTTCAGTTGCTCAGTTACAGTTGAATACTTGAAGTGGATATTCTGGATTATGTAGATATACTGACTGATTGTTGGATATTGAAATAGAATTTTTAGACATTTTAATCATTTGTTGTTTATTTAATTTGCCGCCCACGGGCCTCCAATCGCCCATCTTACATTGGTATTACTAAAAATGAACCAGTAATCATGAGATGGTCTCTAACCCGCCAGATATTAGGTGAATATGCAGAATCACTTGATCAAATCGGCACAGATACAACAAATAGGAAACACCACCAGCATAGTACAACAGAACGATTGCGAGATGAAAAAAATGATGTCCAGAAGATGATAGCACAAGTCAAGAACAACATGGCTAATCCTTTTGAAACAGACAATCTCAGAAACAGTACCCTTATAAATATTTCAACCGGTCTTCATGCCACATCCAAGACTGAGAACTCTTTGACAAACATCATTGAAAACGGTCATCAACAAGCAAGCCAAAATAACGAGTAAAGGCCGCCATTTTTCAAGATGGCTGCCATGTGCTTCTTTAATATCTACATTTCTAGCTTTATTAATGTCCAATATAATTTTTTTACATCTGAAACATATTGCTATTACAGTTTTACATATTGCACCTAAATTACTGTAAATTCGGCACTAAAATGGCCGCCATTTTGAAACCATTATGAAATGAGCGGCCATTTTGAAAATCGGCTTTCGAGCAGAACTTCTATCCCCATAGGGTATATGTGTACAAAATATGAACAAAATCGAGCCAACGGTATTTGAGTTATTGCCCGGACGGACGGACGGAGGCGTTCCCTATATCCCTCCGAACTTCGTTCGATGGGATAACAAATGCAAATGTTAGAAGCCGCCAAGTCCGCTGATATCCAGACTAGAGAAGAAAACAACATCATCAAAGAAAATAAGACAGAAAGTGTTAAAGGTGAAAAAACCAAGGCAGAAATTAATGAGTTTAAAGACCCAATGACCATCTATGATCCCTTAACTATAACACCCATCACTATGCCAACACTAGTCACACAAATAGAAGAGGCATCAATACCCATCACACCTGACTCGTCCAAAACTACCAGTAGCCACCATCCCATCAACCCTGCCTGAAGAGGAGACTTATGAAGATATGGAAGCACCATTTGCCCTGCCTTTTTCATTCTCCAATTGTGCAAAAAAGTACAGCATCCAAACTGCCCCCATCATAACATAAAATGAAATAGTTCAAAATAGTATTAATTAAATAAAAGGTTTTCATGTATGATACTCATATGTATGATATTTCTTGCTAGGTTTCTTTTAGTCTCTTCCCCTCGGGGCTTCTGCTTAAATATCTATAGAGTTTGCTGGAAGTTCATAAAGCCTCCCACTTTTCCTAAAACTCGGGAAGGATCTAACAAAAACACTGTTTTCTTTAACAACATCATAAATGCATGCTGTGGCATTATTATCTTCTACTTATCTACAAATGCAAACTTATCACCAATACCAACTGTATGCGTGGAATGTGTCATACCAGAGATACGAATATATAAAGAACCATAAAACATATGTGAGTGTAATTAAATACAACTAAAAGACACTAATTAAACAATGAGTGTGCCGTTAATCCATATGCTTCTCAATAATAAATATTTTCAGATGATTTAGAAATCTAACTCATAACATATATATGCTGACTGGATGACAGTCATGAAGCTGATGAAGAAATTGGGAGAATATATCTACACATCTCACTAACAGAATGTTTGAGCTTCACAGAAAATCACAGGGATTATCAGTGTTATATTACCATCCTGGTTGATTTTCACACAGATAGATATTCCTTTAACTTCAACTCATGTTATTTGAGAAATTCAATGACTATGGGAAGTCTCCTATATTCATGTAGCACACATTTAAAAGGAGTAGAACTGTTTTAAAGAGAACATTTTCATGAAGTTGAAGAAGCCTATTGAACATTCACTCAACTCATGCAAGACTTCATGAAGGCTATACCCTGAAAACATGAATGAAGTATAGTATGAAGTATATACCCCCTAAATATCAGATTCTGCCTTTGATAAAATCAAATGGAAAAATAAGAGCTATAACAAGAAACTTTAGCAAGAAAGCGCGTGGAAATGATGCAGAATAGGTAATTTTCTATAATTTTTTAATTTATGTGCCCTATTTCAAAATGAATGTACTTGTTAATTTTCTTAATTTGGGTTGATTTTATGGGCCAGTTTATGTGATCTGTACATATTTGAGGACATATGCTGATGTTCAGGACATATGCTGATGTGGTAGCACGACGGGTGTCTTTAGACCAAATATGCCTGAAGATGGCAATGACTGTTTCCATCAATGATATGTCCCCAAGTAAGTTTATTTTCATTGCTTTTGAATGAAATACAATTTACTAAACAACTATACTCCAGTTTGAGGCTTTTTTTAGTCACTATCCTAAATAGTGTACAAGATATTTTAATGTGAATATTAGCAATTTGAAAAGCTAACAAAAGACCTCTACTTTACAGAGGAAAATGATGTTTAATTAATGGCAAATTATATCTAATATATCACATCTTCTCTATAATTCTGACATAAGACAATGTATGTAAATTTTAGAAATACGAGTGTGATTGACACAGTGGAGGATGATGCATTGACAAGAACTAGCCAGTACTTTGTCACCTAACAATTTGACAATAATGAAGATAAGCAATGCAGATTTGGACTAAACCTTTTTGTACTGGCTGAGAGCAAAAGTAGCTAGGCCTACACTCTAAAATTTTACACTTACAGAGTTTGCCTCATTTGATTTAGTTTCATCTTACTATAAAGCACAGAGGAAAGTCCATTTATCATGTGTTTGCATATCAGGTATTTCTTCCCAGGTGGTTGAACTTAGGGACACCAAAGTTGGTATGGTGATAGGTGTCTAGTAGGAAACTTAAATTGTCATTGCAGCAAACACCAATTATTTTTGTAATTGAAAGAAAATTTTATAATTTTCCAGGCTACGGTCAGCTTGAGTTTAGAGAGGAGTTGGTGAGACAATTTGCCCATATAGAGCTGAATGAGGAGGTACCAAGACCCCGTTGTCTAGCTACTAGAGTTGACCCAAGTCCTCATTTGCCAGTCCATAGTGGCATGTCTCGTAACTGTCGCCTATCCTACGCAAATCACAAAGTGGAGAGAAAATCCCAGTGGACATGTAGTAATAGAAACTGTGAAGGCAACGTGTGCTCAACTTTGTGGAGGCGCCTCCAAGCGTGCACCTTGAATTAAGCCTACAGGAATGAAGATGACTTCAGGTTTCAAGTCAGAAAGGGCATGGCGATAGTGTTACTACCAGTCAATTCAGTGTGGAATAATTTTCAACTCTGTAAATTTGAATGTTACAAATGTTACGTTTTAGTTTTAAAAATCTTTAAGATATGTCATGTTAACCATCACATAATGATGTAGTTGAATCTACAAGGGCTCCCCAAGACAATGCCCCTTGCTTGCAGATAAAACAAGCCCTAAATTCCATCAGTATAAAATGGAGACATAATTAAAACTTTCCTTTTCTTTAATGCACTGTTAAATTGTAGCTATAACTTTGTACACTGAGGTTTTGAACCTCTCATTCTCATGTATGATGTTTGCAAAAATACTGTTTTTAATATAGACATATCATCCATCCGAGACCATAATGATAGTAAGTTTGATAGAAACTGACACTAATGATGAAGAGCCTATTCAGGTTTACATAGAAGATAGGCAATCGCATCATAACCATAAGGTAGTGAGTTTGAGAGTTACATGTAGTTTACATTCAAAATTTCAAAGTGGTTTAGTGCCTTAATCAAATCTGGTGCGGTACATCAGAACTTTAGAACTACATGTACTCTAAGTGCACACTCTACAAATTATGCTTATTTTAAAATATTTCCACACCTAAAAGTGTTAACACTCCTTTATTTGGCAACCTTTATTAAAACAGAATGCTCATTTTTAAAAGGTCTCAAAATCAAGTGGCGCATTGTCAATGTAAATCTGATCTATTATTTTTCCGAGAATTATTTTTCAGTCATGCTAATATGCTGACAAAACTCTATTTGGAAAAATGCACCAAGAGTCAAATGTAACATTGTTATATTATGATAATAATAACAGATACATATTTTCCAGTGTACAATCCAAAGAAGCATAGGGATATTGCAGAGCGCAAGCAGATACCCCTTAAGCCTGGATTTGCCACGACTGTACATAAATCCAAATCTATGACAATTCCATACCTTATTATTGGCTGTAGTGATATGAACCAACCTGGCTTATTGGCTGTTGCAGTTGGAAGAGCCAAAACACTTGCTGGACTCCAAGTTATAAAATACAGTAGAAAATGTGTGATTCCCCCAGACACAAAAGTAATTAACTTCTACAATAGCATTCAATGTACATCTACATGTACATCTCTGTCATCAAAAGACCATTCTTGTTGCACAGAAAAAGACATGTACATGTTGGCAATTAACCAAGGTAATGGAGGGGCAGACGAACCCCTTCAGAGTGTACTGTAGACACCTTTAAGTACGCGAGCGCATTGTGTATGTTAGGATTAAGCTTGGTTTTTATTTACACAGGAACTACCCTTGCAAAAAATTAAATCGACCTTGTCATAATTAGTCCTTAAATAACCTGCTCGTTGTAACTAAGCCAATTAACAATAAAGAAATAAACTACAAGTAGTTTGAGTGAGTTTGTTATTGCTCTTTGACAACGTTTGCATACTCGGATCTTAGACCAGTTACCGCCATAAAAATAGTAAGATGTTTGACTTGCAAAAATGGTGCACTTCCGGATCATCACTTCCAAAAGCTCACGATTTGGCCACGAAAATGGCCAATATAGAAGTGTCAAAGGTGTTAGATTCAAAGAGTAGTAGTACAAGAAAACGTAAGAGAGGTCCATACCAGTCGTACTCACCTGAAAAGCGTGCCAAAATTGCAAGGTTAGTTCGTCATTTCTTTTCGTTTTCAAATGTAAAACCTACACACATTATTTTTGTTATGCAAATGGCGGAGTAATACAGTACTGACGGTCGGTGATTTACTTTCAGATACGCTGAGAATGGTGTTATGATGTCTCAGTATCTTAAAGCAGCTCTTAGTTTCCTCCAAGTTAGAGTCACAATAGTTTCGCTAAATGATGCCTTATTCAATTTTAAGAAACGCCATAAATTTCCAAGACTGGAGATCAACTACAGATTTGCCCCCCTCTTAACTTACCATGAAACCATTTAAGGATTAAATTGTAAAAGTAGATAGCTTAGTTTAAAGAAGAACAAGAAAGTCTACAGACTTTGGATCAATATCTATTGAGCAACAAGATGGCCGCCACTTTTAATTGTCATGGAACTATTTTTAAATTTCAGTTTGGTACCTTATGGAACACTTCATATGCTGTCTCTAGGCCTCATAAAGCAGCTGGCCAAGGCCATTATCAAAAGAGTCAATAACACAGAAATGATAGAGGCAGTCACTACAACCTTCAACAGTTCCCTTAAGACCGTGAGCAGATTTTTTAATTACTATAGGATTGGTTAATTTGGCACCCATCAAACGAAATATAAAAAGATTTACATCTTTGCCAACATTTAGAAAGGATCCCCAGAAATTTGGTCTGGTGTGTTTTAATCCATTATTAAAAAATCTGAAAAGGATAAGGGTGGTAGTCAGAACATTAGGGTGGTGACATGATTTTTTCAAGTACAATATATCCACTAGTTAAAGTGCAAGTTGTGTAGGCCTTGGCTGTGTGATCAAAATGAGCCCAAGATCATCAGATTTGGTCAAAGCGTTCAAAGGTTACAGCATTTTAAAGATCTGAAATTCGCGATTCAGTAATATAACTAAAAAATGGCCCACCCTCCATCCATCTAAAATGTGTGGAATAAGGAAAAAAAATCTTAACTTTGATGTTCCAACATTTTGTTACCGAAAAAAATCGTTTCAGTAACCAGTGTCATCGAGTTGATCACCAGTGTCATCGAGTTGATCACCAGTCAACATGGATTAAAACTTGAGATTATACATGAGATTAAAAAGCATGCATTTGTGGTGCTGGCTCACATAATAAAAGTACATAAAGATAAAATTCAGTAATTTCAGGCAACATATGACTATCCGAAATTTGTTGCACTAATTTCTCTCCTCCTTTGCTTCACTTACCAAAAGAATTCCACATGAGCAATCAAATTGATTAGTAAAACATGTTTACTCTGTAATGAAACAGGTTGAGGTGTCAAAAAAAGCCCAACGTGGCAAAGGAAAATTGGAAAAAATGTCAGGTTGTTTCATGCAAATATTTTAGCTGAAATTGAAGCTGAAGACCTAAAGTGGGGATAACACAAGTCATTTAAAAATCCAGATTCATAATGCCAATACTGGTGTTTTGTACGAACCAATAATACATTGGAAATTGGGAATTATTTATCCATCTCACACTTGGAAATTGGGACAACTTTTATCCTTATTAATACTGAACTCAGAAACTGATAGATGCTGTCCTCTTTGCAATAGTGTGACGAATGACATCACAAAACATATATTATTACAGTGTCAAGTACTATTTCAAGAAAGAGATAACCTATTTAATGCTGTTGTTGATACATTAGGAGTTGTTGACTCAGTGGCGTTATTTAATACTGATGATGAGATATTTCTTGAAACTATTTTAGGTAGCAGAACCACGCCCGGTGATCGTGAATATGGGACGGAGGGGGAGCAGGCAATTTCTGCTAGGAAATTCAACAAATCTGGAAGATTTATTTTTTCAAGAAGAAGTTTACTATTGAATTGCTAAATGGATAGGTGCACGGTATGGTAGAATATGTTAGGTTTTCTGGGATTTTTTCTGAAACGATACGCATCTAAGGTATGAGATCTATTAAAAAAGGCGCAAGGCCATCAACAGGCACAAATCAACGTTTTTGCTATAAATCAAGCAACAATGGACTACACGATCTGTAATAAATACTTGTAAGTGATGTTATCATAACTAAATTAATGTCATTGCTGAATTTATAAAAATAAGTTTCCATATGTGAAATAAAAAATAATCGAAAATAATGAATTTGGGACGGAGGGGGGAAGGGACGGAGGGGGGAGCAATATGTATATAAGACATGATTTGAGATGTTTCGCGACTTTAAGTCCTTTTACTTCAAATGTCCCCATTTTTCAGTCTCCAGGGGTATATCATCCAGTTTCTTACTAAGTTAATGAGTTCATTTTTCAAATACAAGAATTCGTGTGAAGTTGTTTCACTTAATGGAATTATTACTCCCCCCCCCTCCGTCCCCTCCCCCCCCTCCGTCCCATTTTAATTATTTTCGATTATTTTTTATTTTACGTATGGAAACTTATTTTATAAATTCAGCAATGACATTAATTTAGTTATGATAACATCACTTACAAGTATTTATTACAGGTCGTGTAGTCCATTGTTGCTTGATTTATAGCAAAAACGTTGATTTGTGCCTGTTGATGGCCTTGCGCCTTTTTTAATAGATCTCATACCTTAGATGCGTATCGTTTCAGAGAAAATCCCAGAAAACCTAACATATTCTACCATACCGTGCGCCTATCCATTTAGAAATTCAATAGTAAACTTTTTCTTGAAAAAATAAATCTTCCAGATTTGTTGAATTTCCTAGCAGATATTGCCTGCTCCCCCCTCCGTCCCATATTCACGATCACCGGGCGTGAGAACAGATATGTTATTTGATTGTAATGATTGCATTTGGCAACAATTTTTAATAGTATCTGCGGTGAAAATAGATTATATTCTAAACCATGCTGTACATTTAAATATGTAAATACCTGGAATATTTGTAAATAGTGTATATTTTATTATTATTATTTTATTTTTCCTTAATTTTGAGTTAAGTTTAAATGTTAAATTGTAATCTTCATTTAATGGAGGAAATAAAGAATATACAATACAATACAATAACAATAACACATGTTAAGAACCAAATCACACATTTCAAAAACCCTATCGAAGAAGATAACGCCTGTTGGAGAACTTTGGAGCCAAATGTTATATAAATAACAAATTAGCCTCATCTAAAAAAATTATTAAAAAAGTTTTATGTCAGATATAATTTTTTCTGGAATCAATAGATACAATAGCAAATTGTCACTTTGCTCAACACCCATATGAGCCAACACACAAGGATATAATGGTAAGCCTTTTGAGAACTTTGTGAATGAAAACAATTTAAATGTTAAATGGCATCCATTACTTAAAACTTTGGGAAAGCTAGTTGATGGAATTGAGTACAAAGATGAAGATATTGCCAATTTTGACTGGAATACTAGAAATAGGCTAGTTAGTGCAGATCTTGTCACATGTACCAGATATTTTGACTTTAGATTTACACAATTTTTCAACACAGTGTTGAAAAGTCCACACAATCCTTTGGGCCATATCACTGATAGTTTTTATCGTGTCGAATTTCAGCAAAGGGGCAGCCCACATATTCATATGACACTGTGGACACAGGGAGACCGTGGAAAAGCAGAAGTTGAATGAATTAAATGTACCTGCAGGAAATGGTACATGTTATAATGTGAAACAAGCAGATGTTGTTCCTGACACAGATGTTGTTCCTGACAAATTTAAAGGATAGTGAAGAGGAGAGACAAAGGATAGAGGAGAAAGACAGAGAGACGAGGAAGAAGACAGAAGAGAGGGCGAGGAAAAGAGAGGTAGAGAAGGTGAAAGAATTAGAGAGAAAGAAAGTGGAACGAGAGAAGAGACGGGAGGAGGAGATGGAACAGAAGAGACGAGAGGTGGAAAAGATGGAACAGAAGAGAAGAATATATATATTCTCATATTCAAATGTACTACTGTGTGTCAATCATATTAGAAGAAATTTTAAGAATTTTTTGCAAAAAATCAACATCAAACCTGAACTAAGAAAAAAAATAGTGTCCATTTGTTGGAGCTGTTTTGAAGCCAGTGTATCTCTTTTGTTATTTAAGCTACATGTCTAATATAACAATTGAATTATATTTGGCTTTAGGGCTAGCAAGAAAATAAAATAAAAATGACAACATCACAAAAGTTCTGTTTTGAAAGACATCTTAACGTGGCCAATCATGCCATTTACCTTGATATTATAATGTCAATCTCTCAGGAGCTGTTATTCCAATGGAATTCCCTGCCCCCACAATTACCAATCCTAGTAGTTCTGGTATTTCTCCCGATATTGAGGATCATGGTAAGCAGTGTGTGAATGTTAAAGAAGAATTACCTCAACCAAAAATGGAATTGTTACCAAGTCCAAGAGTCATACAAACACGCTCTAAATCTGGTATAATTGCAAAAAAGCCAACCAGATTTATGTAACGGACATTGTGATGCATTGTTAGTGAATCGTAAATGATAAAGTGTTCAATTAAGACTGACATTATTATCACTATATAATGTTTATGTTTTAAAGCCGACATTGTACGTTTTATATACAAACTACAAGCTTTCTATATGCATGAAGGACAATGCAAAATTCATTTATTTGCTAAGACATGTGATGGACAAATTACATGCAATTCATTAGTCACAATCTATGGAATAAACGCAGTTGATAGTCAGACACGACACGAGTGAAGTTCAATTCTCATAACAGATATAGAGTCTCAACTTCACCACACATGTATATTGTTATAGATAGGAGAAAAAGTTATACACTGCAAAGAACCGTGTTTCTTTCGAAGATCGGGGAGGTGACTCGATACCAGCCAAGGATGTACCACATGATGAGATCCTCCTGAATGATAATTTTCTCAAAATTGAAGACAGAACAAAAGCTCATCATAAAGAGGCTGATAAAGTAAGTACAATAATATTCTGATTACTGATTGAAAAAGCTGATATGAGAAAAAGATGCAACTTGTTTTGTCCAAAGTATTTAAGTATAGTATTTGTAAGATCTGCAATTAAGAAAAGAATTTTTTAAGTTGTTATCAAAACTGAACCTTGCCTCAAAACATAATTTGTGGACATTATTACTTATACAGCTAAGAAGAATATTTACTCTGTTATATGATTTTTAATTTAGTATCCGATTCAGTCTCAAAATTCATTGGAGGTGATACTGATAGAATATATACGGAAAAGCATCTTTGCTTGGAAATTAATAAGTGACTTTTACATTTATATTGGTTATATTAACATACCGTCTTTAATTCTAAAATTTTATTTTAAAAAGTTTCTAAATGGTTATTTTTGAAATGAAATGCATGCAAATGATAAACTAATGTATATTTCTGCTTGGTTCAGCCTTTGTAGTAGTTTGCGACAACTTTTACAAGAATAACTTGACACATGGTACACCGTGTCAGATGACTTCAAAGTGTGCGCAACATTTCAGGGGTTACACTCTTGCCTCAATAAATTGTTTTGTGTGAAAATATCACAAGGTTTGTGGTTTTAAAAAAATGAAATGTTATTTGTGCTAAGTACAAGGGTTGTCCAAAAAGTCTTGACATTTTTGTTCTCATTTCATCAAATTTTATCTATTCTTGCTAAAACTTGGTATGTATGTCTGGCAGTAATCCATCCTTCATATACAAAAACATCATAATAATGCGTACGATATATTGTGTGATATGGTTGCTATAGCAACCAAGGGATAAGGGGGCCGGGGCAGGTCTTATTTACTATATCACCTTTACACACATTAGTTATTAAAAACAAATAAAACATTGACTTATTGAATTCAATGCACCAATAAATCTTCTTGAAACATCCCTGAATGACAAAATGGTATTGTATTATGATGTCATAGTGTTTCTGACATACTTGAAGGAACAATTGACACATTTGAACCAGAGACACAGCTTCAACAATTTGTTAAAATGGCAGCCATTTTGCAGCCTCGGAGCGTGCCGATGTGACTCTCGGCAAAAGCAGTACTGTATGTAACTTGAAATAATACTGTAACGGTCTGATTTACACATTATTAATGATTAGAGTTAACACGGTTATGACGGAATGTTTGAATCCAATATGGAAATTGTAAAATAAATTAGCCCAAGTTGTGATCACAAACCAGTTTCCCACTTTGGAAAAGACGAGCTCAACGATACATGCAACTCGAACGTGAGGTACGGACTATTCGGAATTATGATAGACCAATAACATCTAAGCAAGCATAAGAAACTGCAAAATGATTGGTCAAACGCTATATACCACAGTTCTGAAAGTGATCGCAAGAAGTCTCTAGTGGAACACAAACAGATGAGCATGAGCACTCCCGAGGAACTAAATCTCCCTGTGGACTGCAACTTTACTCCGCTGTGTAGACACGTCAGTACAAAAATCATAAGAAAGGACGGACGCTCAAAGTCCTCGTCAGTAAGTATGGATTTAAATCAGCTAAACTGAAACAGTTTTTTAGAAAGCATACATCACTCTCAAAAACATTGATGGAACTCACCTTTCTTTCAACTCATGTCTAATTTTGATCAGGATATTTCTAAAAATGGTAGCCTAGAATCTAGGCCAAGTTACTTGGCAAGTACATCTAGATCTAGTCCTACATCTACAACAATCTCTTCCGGACTTGATAAATCACCAGTCGTCAGTCTCAACAACAACAGCAGTAAAAACCAAGACACTGATCATTCCTATTCATCTCTTTGTAATATTAGCAATGTGTCACAAGATCAGGAAAGGACCACGTGCAGTATGGCGAGTGATTTTAGACAGTCATATTTTTCACCATGAGTACTTTCTGGCCATAAAAACAATGGTTTTTATTAAAACAATATGTTGTCTTTCAAGTGAAGTCCCCATGATAGTATAAAATACAATCCAACTCTCTGAGAAATCATGGATTAGGCCCCACCCTGGCACTTTTTAAAAAATGTTAGGCTTATTTTCTAAAAAGAGGATCTTGCTTTTTCTCAATTTAAACATATCAAAAGTTTCTTCTCCACATGTTTGAGGTGAAAAATTTGAGGTGATCAAAGTTTGGCAGAGGTGCTCAAACTTTGGCCAAAGGTGTTTAAAAGTTGGCCAAAGGTGTTCAAAATTTGGACAAAAGTGTTCAGATTTCGACTTAGGTTTCGACTAATGATAAATAGTCATAATTTTGTAGAGCATATCATGATAACCAAAGGGAGCATAACCTCAATGTGTTTATTTTCAATTTAGATAGTTTTAAACAGTCAAAGGGAAACATTACAGATAAGATCACCTTAAGACACGGACAGATGACTGGTGCAACTAACATGGCGATTTGTTGGTTGCTGTGCTAGACCAGAATTCATTGCGCGTATTTCGAGTATTTCGTCTAGTGTAATGAAATATTTGGGCGCATTCGTCAAATCAAGAAATCTCTAATTCGCATTCTTGATTTGTAAAAATGGCAGCCACTTTGAAGTTGAAATTGAAGGATATATATAAAACATCGTTGTCGTATCTATCTTCTGGCCAACAGTTTTTAAATTCAGACAAACAAAAGGAACTAATCGTGAAAAATATGCATCGTGCTGTTTTCAGCTCCATTCTAATCAACTCCCCAATCTCAGATGAATGCACTATCCTAGGGAATAGAATTGAGGCTAAATTCTATGACATTAAGCAGTTGAAGGATTTTGGTATAATCCAGTTAAACACCATCATTCAGCAGGCCTGTCAACTGTCCCGCAATTTGCGTATTTGTCACGCATTTGCTGAAGAATTTGAAGTCACGCCAGTTTTTTTTGCATGACAGAAAATGTCACGCAAATAGTACGCATCTTACCTGGTAATTGTCAAGCAAAAATATTTCTGTAGAAAATTTTTCAAAATATGTTTACGATACGGTAAAACATTTGAGGTGATCAAAGTTTGGCAAAGGTGCTCAAACTTTGGCCAAAGGTGTTTAAAAGTTGGCCAAAGGTGTTCAAAATTTGGACAAAAGTGTTCAGATTTCGACTTAGGTGTCCAACATTTGTAAGTCACTCATATTAGGTGGTCCCAAGTTGACAGCCCTGATTGAGGTAGGTCTACACTCTACAATACGCTTACAATAAACATGAATCATGATACCCTACGCCCGAGACCATCGTAGCCTAAGCCTAAATGTTAGGCCCAATGGCCGTAGCTGGGGGGGGGCAGACGGTAATAGTAAATATACGAAGCTTAAACCATTAGGCATAGGCCTAGAAAATTTACCTTACATACAGAGAAAATTTGCCTCAGTGCACCCCCCTTGGGAAATCCTAGCTACGGCACTATTAGGAGACAGCCCCGAGAGACAGCCCATGCGTTGATAATAAATTTTGGCTATTCAAGTTTACTGGTATTGTACTATTAAATAAATAGGTTAAATTAGCAGCAGAATTTAAACAATTTAAAGTATCTACATTATTTAAAACCATTAGGTCTTGGTATTTGAAACCATTGAGCCCCCCCCCACTGGCGAGTCCAGGGGGATCTTCCACATTTTTGGTTTAAGAGGCCTTTAAACATTTTTTGCACCCCTTTGTTAGCTTCCAGATTCACCAGTGCCCTAGATGTGGCGGCCTGAAATTAGTGCATGCATTTTTCAACAAATAATCTAGTCTATGTCTAAAAAAAATTAATTTGGTTTTCAGGAGACTTTGCTATCATTTGTCCAACATATACAATGAAAGAAGATAGCCCTGCCCCTGGAGACCTGAAAAGAGGCCAAGTGATGTTACCACAAGGGAATGGCTTGTACGTCACAGTGTCAAATGATCTGGAAGCCAAGTCAATCCATATACAGTTATTCACGTCTCAATGGAAAACTTCCAGTCCACTTCACATCAGATTGTAACAGTGGACAAAGATTTTGATAACGACAGCAGGGGAAACCAGAAAGGATATCTAAAAAAACTGTTGAAGTGAAAGGAAGATTTTGCAACTACAGTACAGGTCACGCTAAGGATCTTACCTCGGTGCATCAAACGACGCATCGAACGACGCATCGATTGCTGCATCGAACGACGCATCGATTGCTGCATCGAACGACGCATCGATCGCTGCAGCGATTGGTACGACATCGGTGCACCGAGCTGCATCGCGACGCATTTAAAAGATGCATCGATTGGCAAGCTTAACTCACCGACCGATACATTCCTCGGTGCATCGTGCAACATGCATCGGTGGATCGAGTAATGCATCGATAGAGACAGAATATTAAGACAGTTTTATTATGCAGAAGGCCCACGCGAATAAATGAATTTAATATTAATAGTTCTTGAAACCAAACTTCAAAAACGTGCCGCAGAAAAGAACAGGGGTCAAGACGCTTTTACAGATTAAGCCTAAATCAATAAATAACAATTCAAACATGACCATGCTCTATTCGAATTTCTCAACCAATCAGAATGCAGCATAGCCAATATAGAACGTTCTCTAATTCTGCATAGATGCACGACCATGCTCTATTCAATCTGCAATTTGCATTGTTTTGAGTGATGTCACATCTCAGCTGCACATCTGGGGCTCTGTCCGGGGATAGCTGTTCTTTTTTACTCCCTCCGTAACTACTGTAACTATTTAACTATGGCTGACTTCAAGTTTGCAGTCGGTGAACTAGTCTTATTTAAGAACGATTTAAGAGTTATTATGGAGTGTTCTTATTACCAAACATATAAAGTATATTTCATTTCAAAATTAGGGGAAAATGAAATGACCCGGGCAATAGAGAGTGATTTAAAATGCATAGAACTCTCAGAGTCTGATTTCGATGACCAGGAAAAAATTGACCAGATTGTCCCGGTAAGTTACTAAGCTACTCGTTGTTATAAATTACTGCCAGAACATAATATTTATGTAATTTCCAAGCTTTAAAAAGGTATAGTGATAGTGTATGTGTGTTTTGAATGCTTACACTGAGTGGGGGTTAACTCTTGTTACCGAGCCTCTTGTGCTACGTGTGTGTATAAAATCTAAAATGGGGAGTAAAATAGAACAGCTCAAACAAATTCTAAAATTTTTCCGGCCGACTTCAGAATCTTGACAGCATGTGTATTCTTCCTTCATGCCCGTTCCACAGACATGGCTTTTACTAATTTTTATGTTTGAATCAGAATAAATAAGGATAGGCCATTAAATATGGTGAAATTCAGCACTCGTTGGACAGAATGTTAGTACAAATGCACTCACCTTCGGTTCATGCTTTGTACAACATTCTGTCCAACTCGTGCTGAATTTCACCATATTGAATGGCCTATCATTATTTATTCCTTAATTAACTGTCAGTCGAATGTAAAGGTTTACTTATGTTTGCAAGCAACGCATTTGTGTAATGCAATGATACATTTCCATATTCTTTTCAGAACTATACGAAAATATGAATTCTTTGACTTCAAACATTATGTTAACCACATAATAATGAAATAATAGAAATGTTTGAGTATTTTTAACGTTTTAAAGCAATCCATTATTATTATGGAGCTATCACACTTATGACAAAAGGGCTCATCGTTGACAACGTGTGAATACTCTGCTTGGGCAGACAGCGGGACACGGCATGTATACACGATGGGCAAAACAAATATCTCTAGATATATCAAGTAACACCAAATTAAAAAATAATTAATTAAAAAAATAACCACTCAGTGCACTGGTGATCCACTCGATTATGCTGGTTACCAAAACGGTTTGTTTTGGTAACAAAATGTCGGAACATCGAAGGTACGATTTTTCTCTTTTCCTCATTTCACACGTTGTAGGCAGCATTCCCACAACATTTTTTAACACAAACATATCAGTATCATATGTTTAAGAAAATGTACATATGTGCGAACAAATAGTTCAGAAGATTTAATTCTTCACATAAGTTACATAAACGGTTTTTCAAAAAACAGTTAAGATCCGCACTTTTAACCCAAACCTTTTATGTAACTTAAATAAGGAATTAAATCGACGATTCTGTTGTCTGAGCTATTTTCTCGCAAACATAAACATTTTCTAAAACATAAGATACAGTTACGTTTGTGAGAAAAAAACTTCAGGGGGATTCCGCCTACAACGCGTGAAATAAGGAAAAAAGAAAAATCGTACCTTCGACGTTCCAACATTTTGTTACTAAAACGAACCATTTCGGTAACCAGCGTTATCGACTGGATAACAAGTGCAGTGGTAAACGGTGAGCTCATATAGTGAATGTGACACTGTGACAGCTACTTTTTGTAATTGATTTTAAAATACCTGTCAAACATTAATTGAGCCTGCATGCCCCATCTTATATAATTTAAGCAAGTACAATATTTAACCTAGGTCCGTGGTTAAAACATTTGATGTCTCAGTCACCATTTGATATCTCATCTCCTAAATATTATATTCTTTTTTTACAGGTTCCTTCAATGAATAGAAGGCTGCAGACATGACGGACATGTGAATTTTGGGGTTATGCATGGACACATGCGAGGAGGACACAACATAGAGAAAAGTGGGGGGTCTTCACTCGGGAAAGGTGTAATCTTTTATGTAAACATCCACACTTCTTCAAACCAATTTTAATCCTGAAACTCTTCGAATTCTTTGAGAAGGACATGAAATGTTTGAATAAAAATCATTTTCGGTCCAATTTTCGGTGAAAACGCCTGTGGCTAATCGTTTGGTAGAACTCTTTGGAAATCAGAAGATAGCATTTAACTACACAACAGATTGGCCCCCAGGGTCATCCCACTTTACACCCTTGATTTTTTGAAGGAACTCTGAAAGCCCTTTACAGCATCACAAACTGACCTAAATGAACTTCTGCAAAAGTAATTGATGGAATCAGTGTGATATTACAATGCATGTGCGCAAGGGCAAGGGTACCTCAGATTTGCCTTGGGGAACATTTTGAGGGACCACATGTTTATGTGGATTGACCCAATGATCATTAGTAAGACAAATAGGAAAATTACAGAATGACTCAGTTCAAGGTCAAGCATCTACTCAGAGGAAAGTTAAATATTAAAGAAACTATTCCTATTTTATCATTTGGTCCATCCAATCACTTAGAAGTTGGCGCAAGTCAGATTTTACTATGGGATACTAAAAGCTGTCCTGTGGAGCCAATCAATGACAGATTTTGAATTTGATGGTATCAAATTATTCCAGAAAGATTTGTCTTTTGGTATCAAAAGTATTTTTTTAGGGGAAAAGTCAAAATTATGAATGATATTGAACTTTTTGTAAGTGTAACATATTTTTTGAGACACACTGTAGTATAAAAATGTTGTATTTTGTAAGATTCAAGATGTCATAAAATACTGCCAGGCTGTGAAACATCTCCTTTCATCAATTTGTCAATAAAGTAATGTTATACTTTTAAATTTGAAAATGATACGAAAAAAGAAAAAGGAAAAAAACATTTTGAGGTTTACGTTTACGTTATGTCTAAGGTGCTCAGCTTAAAGCAGTCAAGTACTCATGATACTATTCTTGTTACTATTTGTTTCAGGATGTTACTTAACATGGACAGTGAGGAGTTTTTCATTCTTAAAAAGAGATGGAGTGATAGATTTGTAGTTAGAAAATCTTATATATTCCAAATTGCTGGTAACATTGTAGAGGAAATTAAAGAGAGTAAGATAAATATTAAACCTAAAAACTTAAACAAAATTTATCAAGGATGAAAACAGTTTAAGTTATCTCTACAGTTGACTATACCAATATAATTCTTTTAAATAATTCTTTGAATCCCAAATACAATAATTCCAACAGTATTTTAACAATTTGTTTGAAATTTTATAGGTCTTTCATGTTTTTCGAAACATTGAACTATCCTGAAAAATAGCAGCTTTTACACATTATTTTACAATTTTGAAAATGGCCTCCACTTTTACATGTGTTATTTCATGTTTTTTACTATAACTTAAAAATTAATAGAGTGATTTGTTCATATTTGTGTACATTTACTAGTTATATATTGTAATTTTGTTATTCTTATCGTACCTAACAAGAGGTACAATATTGTAGTCAGCTTGACAGGCGGCAGGCGGCGTCTCACTTTTCAGCTTGTCTACAGGTTTCCAGCCAAATCATTTTCAGGGATTCATCTGAAATTTTCAGGGATGTTTCTACATATCAACGTCAAGAACTGATTACTTTTTGGGCATTCTGGGTAAATTTTAAGGTGGCCATTTTGGATTTTCAGTCCTAAAATCTTTACTTTCAAGACTTGTCTACAGGTTTCCAGCCAAACCATTTGAGGGATTCATCTGAAATTTTCAGGGATGTTTCTACATATCAATGTCAAGAACTGATTAGTTTTTGGGCATTCTGGATTTTCTGTCCTAAAATCTTCACTTTCAAGACTTGTCTACAGATTTTCAGCCAAACCATTTGAGGGATTCATCTGAAATTTCCAGGGATGTTTTTACATATCAACGTCAAGAACTGATTGGTTTTTGGGCATTCTGGGTAAATTTTAAGGTGGCCATTTTTGATTTTCCGTCCTAAAATCTTGTCTATCGAGGCTTGTATACAGGTGTCCAGCCAAACCGTTCAAATTTTTACATATGTTACACATTGATAAGTTCTAGAGCTGATTAACTTTTCTGCGGCCATCTTGCTTTCTTGGTCAACAAGACCACAATGCTGTGTTTTAGGTACGATATTCTTCATGTCTGTGCCTTGTTCTTTTAGATACCAACATCTACATCTGTGATTTTCACAGAAAAAAAGGTGGGAGGAGTTGGTAAAAGAGGCTGAAAATGTTCCAAAAGAGTGCTGATGGCACCATTTTGCTTTGTTGTGATGATCTTCATATTGTGGCAGAATTGTTTGAAATAATAATCAAAGATTCAGTGAAAACAAAGCATTTTAGAGATCTGCTGTTGAAGTATTTTCCAATAAAGAAATACAAACTGTAGGCAAAGAATGTGTCATACAAGAGTTATAAAATATAAATTGATAGGATGTCCATCATCTGAAGTATAGATGCCAATTGAAGATTTATAGAATGACATTTTGAAATAATCTAAAAAATACATTATTTAAATGGGACCTCGGTATATATGGCCAAGGTTTGGCATGTGGACAAAGCAGACAAACAGATGGGACCTCAGTATCTTGGGCTGAGGTTTGGCATGTGGACAAACCAGACAAACAGGAGAATCCAATGGTCAAACTGTCGTGTGAGGTCCAGTTGAACATGGTACGACATCATCATGTTATGCTGGACCCATACATCAAGATTTTCGAGTCCCACTTGATAAATAATGGAGAACTGAGGCATGACACTGTTGCCATGAATCAATTCAATATTGCCAAAAGATCAACCCCGATCATTAATGATTTATGTGACATTGGTGTTGTTGCAAGTTGACAGATCCAAGTTTCACTTTCCTGCAATGTGTGACAAACTGTCCATCATGTCCAAATACCTAGCACACGTTCAGAACACAAAAACTCATTCAAAAATGAATGCCCTGTTAATATTCTTGATGAAGGTGAAGAGTAATGGCGCTTACCCTAACATTGCAACTTTTGCAACACATTTGTGCAAAGATGGTAAGCAAAACAGTAAATTGATAATAGATGACCTTTATATATTTTGTACCCAGCTACCCATGTGTCATCATCATCAGCTTGGGGATGATGACACATCTGCAATATCAAAACCCTAAACAATAAAGAAGTTATCCGATGCCAATCACACAATGAAGTATGTTCATGCTGATCTCCATAACCTAAAGAAGGATCACAAAGCCCTGACTGAGAATGTGTGTAATGTGATAAAGAAAAACTTCTTTTACATGGTAGCTCAAAATCGCAATGATGTAGAAATGGTTTGAAGGCAATGGTGCAGTAAATGTTTGCACACCATGAATTCTGTAATGAAAAATGGTGTGGCTTCTTCAAGAACCCTTCAGAATATAAACATACTAACATAACTTATGGTTTACAAGGAGAAGCTCTAAAGGACAGCTTGACAGGACAGCTTGGCAGATCTGTTTGAAAAAAGATTGGGAGCTAATGCTGAAGAATATGCTGAAGAATTAGCTGAACTAGCAAGCAGCAACATCAATGAGTTGGCTGCAGTTGCAAACATGGTGGATGCTTAGGATCAGGAACAAGTTAGATTTGATATAGCTTTAATGTAAGTAATTTTCGTCTAAATAGAGCAAACTGCAGCATGATGGCAGTCGCATGCCGCATGTTCCATAGAATACAACTGGAAATGGGGAAATAGAAAAGAATAATAATTTATACTTTTATACAAAACAAAATTATTAAACCCTTAAACTATCTCACATGTGTGTCTTATGTGTGCAACCTCAGTGTATATCTGTTACAGGCAATATTCGCATGATGCAAATCTGACTATGTCAATTCTTGTCAGTATTCTTGTAGGGATAAAGGACTCACTCCTAAAACCTTGCACATCCAAATGGACAATTGCTACAAAGAAATAAATAAAGAATCAGTGAAATGAATGGTCGTGATGTTTACAACATGTTCTGTACTCATGAATTCAAATTATTCCAAAGCAAGGGAGAAACACTCGCTACATTTAATGATATGTATTTACATTATTATTATGTTCACTCAGCTGTTCTCTATACACACCTTCCTCAAGAATAGAGAAGAAGTGGTGAAGCAAGAGCCACTCCTTTTTGTCCTTATGTCCAGGCGTTCAAAAAAGGACTACAAGTGAATCCTGGAGTATGTTACAAGATTACTACCAAATCACAGAGTGAAGAAGGTCGTTCTGGACTTTGAAACTGCAGTGTGGGTTGCCTTCAAGAAGCAGCTACCTGAAGTCCAGTTATCCAGCTGCGTGTTTCATTTGGTCCAGGCCTTCTGGAGAAAGGTCCAGGAACATGGTCTTCAGACTTCCTATCTCAGTGATACAACTTCACGCTGTTATCTCCGACAACTGATCACACTGCACTATCTACCACAGGAACAGATCACAGAGGCATCCAATACCCTTGCCTAGCAAGCAGCACCCAAATTTGCACCAATAGTTGATTACATACAGTCAACATGGATAGACAGCTCCCTCTGGCCACTATCAGCCTGGAGTGTCTATAACCAGGCCATAAGGACCAACAATGATGTCAAAGGCTGGCATCGTAACACTACGGGCAAATAATTGATATGACGCGCCATCCGCTAGGTGCGCTGTAGCAAACTACACTGGACAACAACGTCACAAATTGCACTGTCTAAATCCTGGTAATGTTTTTTAACTCTTCAAAATTCTTCCAATTTGGAGGTAATAAAGTAGCAAAAGTTAAAAATTTCCAAAATTCAAGATTTAAAATGTATCCAAAACTGGATGAAGATGTGAAAAAAGCAGTGAAAACTTATAGAAAATATATTCAAACTGCTACTAGAGACTACATGAAGTATCTTAAAGTGTATGGATTAAATGAAGGAGATATAAATGAAACGTCAATCAAGGCCATTGAAACGGCTTTATACCAGAGTGCATTCAGCGGTGTTTCTAAAGGACTTCACTATGAAACAACCAACCTGTACAACATGGCAAAGTCAGAGCTATTCCATTGGAATATGGACCTATCAAAGTAAGAAATTGATTCATGTGTTTTCATTATTACAGCAAATCTAATTTTTATCAGGAGGTGGATCCAGCCCTGTCATCCCTCACGCATTAGGCGTGATTGACACGAATTTGCTGGAAAAATAGGAGTCACGCACAAATTTTTGCGTGACTGATAAATGTCATGCAAAACACGCATTATTTTGAGATTATGTCACGCAAAAATCATGTATTTAAAAGTTGGGAAAACCTTATATTTACCTAATATTTTCATAATTTTTCGTTAAAAAATGGACACCAGAAGCCATTTGGGGTGCAGATATATTAAAGATGCATGAAAAAATGTTTTCCTCTTTGTTTTCTTTGGCAAAAACTGTGTATATTATGTACCTTTGATTATCATTGTAGTTACTATCCCATCCTGAGTACAAGTACACTAGGCCTGAACTCATTATGGACAAAGTGATGGGTACCCTTCAAGGTCCAACTGAAATCAAAATGACATTATTCATAGCTTTGGAAATTAATCATATTCCCAGCAGGCAATTTCTCTCTTGATCTAATATTTTTAACCATTGTTAGACATTACCTAGCTATGTGGGAATGTGTGTCAGATTTACACAATATTCAATATCACTGCACTGAATTATACAGTTATACTAGTAACATGTTATATAACCAATAACACATTTGTTCTAAAATTTAAACAATTTTTGTTTAGGCCTTCTGTATGTTTGTATTGGTTTTGATATGGCCCAAGTAGTTGGACTATGTACTATACGCATCAGCGTCTCCATGAACTGAGTGAAAAACAAGTCAATGACAATATGAAAAAAAAGAATATCATGACAATAATGGATAAGGATGATGACTTATAAATGTAGTATTTTTATGACCTTCTTGCAGAAGAAGTAGAACCTGAACAAATACATGTAGTACTAGTAGAAAATGAGGCTGATTAGATACTATGATAGTCAGTTTAATTTCATTATAATACTATGTATGCGCAACAGCAAGTTATTAGGCTACAATGACAAGTATAAAAACATTTGCCCTTGCCAAATGTTGGCAACCCAAAAATTGGCAAGGCAAGTATAAACCCAATACCAATTGCCTATCAGGCAAGTATAACCCAAAACTCAACTTCCACACTGTGTGATATCTCAATTTCCTTCACACTACTTTTGAGCAAAATGGCAACTTCAACAAATAGCTGCACTGAAGGTAGCAAAACAAGTTATCCCACAAATTCAATGAAAATAATGACTGCAAATATTGAAGAATCAAGTCATCTCATTTCCAAATAACAGAAGTCATTATTTACATTTCTTTTAAATATACAGAACACTATCAGAAAATGAAAAGAATGAAGATCTTGAAACTTGTTTCGAATTAATTATTTTTCCATACAGTCTGCTCAACTATTAGTATAACATCTGAAAGATATGAGTTCGACTGCATGAATTGCTGGCATATATACTAACATGAAAGATTGGATAATGTGACAGAAATGAAGAACAATGAGAATTATCAGACATGACTCATGATGGGGATATTCAGTGTCTTTAAAGACTAAAAATGAAATTTAAATAGCCTCCTTTTAAATTATAACTTTGAAAAATCAAGTGGATACAGATAATTCAGGTCAACTCAAGTCAACTCTCAACAACATACAATATTAACTATAACAACTACATTGTAACAATAATTCTATTCTAATTCCAATCATAACTCTAGGTGACGCTTAATCGAAGGAGTGCTCAATAAGCCTCCTAGAAATTGAGTAGGAATGTGCACCGCATGTAGAAGAAGTACCCGAGGATGATGGTGCATCTACCTCAAATGCACTCGTAACATCTCAAACAAGCGGAGTTGACAGCTGCAAGGTCAGCACCTAATACCCCTACATTGGATAGTATTCGGATTATAATAAGCAATTTGGGTGCACAGTTTCCAAAATGCCAGTTCCGGCACCAGTAATAACCACTAGGCAGCCAATACATGGGTGTAATTACAACACACGGCCTAGCGTCATCCAAGAACCATCCAATCTAGAACAAGTTACGGACAATATAATTGCGAAACAGGCTCAGCCTAACAAGACTGTATTGATTGATTGACATTAGCACAAAGAGGCCTGCTGCTCCTTAAAACTATTAACATTTTCATATAGAATAACATGTTTGCTTCTAATTTCTGTTTGAAATGTATATGTATTGAGGTTTGTCAACACTCATTTATATGAGTGTGCAACAATCAGATTGATGAATCTGAATTAGAACAATAATTCCTGTTGTTCAATGGCTACTGGTAAAAAAATTGACAGTTATTTTTGCATATGGTGCTCCGTGTTAAGAAAATACTTGATCCCTTATCCTAAGAATCAGATGACAATCAGAAAATTATTATAGGGAATGAATAAATCAGGATGACATTAGACAAATTTCAGAAATGACCCTTTATATGAGGTTGTGTTGCAAATAAAACAAGAACTCAAATGGACAGGCAGAGATGCATTTACCAAGATATGTGCATCAGAGGGTATGTTTTTGTCATTTAAATCTATTGTAGGATTTTGAAAAAAAGATAATTTATTGATGTACTGATTTAAATGCACAACATATTAAGAGCAGAATTATATAATATATTATAGCTGTTGCAAACAAATATTTCATACCAAGGACATCAGAACTGCATCCACTCTTGGTCATTGTAAAACAAGCTCCAGAGCTGGCATGCTCCTACGAGAAGGGGGACATAAGAATGCTACTCCATTCTATCCAAGCAGCAGATGGTTATACACAGCAGTGACACAGATGTTGAAGTGTTCTATGTCTCCCACATAAGTACTATATAACCAACATAATTATATAACAAACCGAGAGGAAGGCTAATTTACTTCAAACAGACACATGTATATCTTAGTTTGATAGAACAATTCAAAGGCACATTGATGCCAACATTCCAAGCAGAATTGTGAATTTTAGTGTCAATGCTATATGATAATCATTAATCTAAATGATATAGCAAAGGAGGCTGATGTCAAAAAAGCTCAGTTGAACTGTAGCTACATGATACCATTTTTCTTCAGTCATTCTAATTATTCCAATTTACTTCATATTATATTACCTCACAAGAGAATCAAGCTATGGCATTCTAGAATGTTAAAGCAGACCATTGGAAAACATGGCTACCGAACAAACAGGGTATAAATTCCAATACACGAATTATCGCATGTGCATTGTTGAGGGAAAATAAATTGCCTTATGCTAGAATTAGTGGCCAAACTGATAATGCGCCAGTCCGGACACACAGTTTGACGGTTGTAAAAGCCCCGAAAAAAGGACCTCATCAGGGAATACCTCTCCACTAAGGGGAAATCTACGAAGCAATGAAGGTTAGAAGTTCAAACAGATTTTAGCATCATTGGTAGCATACAAAATGGTGGCTTATAATCGAAATTACGTGGTTCATAATTTAGAAGAAAATATTCAAATTACTTAGTTATTCTTAGAAAAATTTGAACTTTTATTTGGCAAATTTAGCGCTACAACATCCAAAATGTCTAAACACAGCTTGGGAAGTGATCACTAACAAGGTCTATATGTTAGGATACCCCCAAAGAAAAACAGATCTTCACTCCAAACGCTTTTAACCTTTTCACTTCACTCCAAACCCTGATAGTACCCTGATAGTAGACCTTATAGGACCCCTGACCCAAACACCCAACGGCATGAGAAGGAAGTTCTGGTCAAATATCATTGGGATCACATTCATAGGCTAGAGAAAGTAGACGTGTGTGCTCTTGAGAGTTCAGTATTTGCCTTCAATACATTGCATGATCAGCTTGAGGAATAACACCATCTCGGTCTGGCAAAAACAAGGGATGCCTTAACGCTGTTGGTGGGGACACTCATTGGAAATCACTGACATGGCTACCAATGAAGAAATAACCATTCTTGTTCGACCATCTTACACCACCCAATACCTGCAGCAACTGGAAAAGACATGCTTTTTTAATATTAATATGCTTCTTACTATAAAATTACAAAACATTGAGTATTATGAATGTAGTTTAAATTGATACCCTGTGCTTGTTGGAAACATGAGGTATATTTGAACCAAAGATGATAATGAGCTTCTCTACCTCAGGGGGCAGCAATGTATATTCCAATCAGTACATTAAGGCTTTTGTAAAGTTCAAAAACGTAAACAGTTTACAAAGTACATGGTCCTATGTCATAATTGTTTACTCTATTTTTCAGATAGCAGCCCCTACTGAGTTATAAAGTAAAATGTAAGTCAGTCTCAGTCATAAACAAAATATTCCCATTTAGACATTTAGATATACGTCTACTTAGATATAATAATAATCTATCAAATCTGTATTTGTCATTTGATTTGAAGAACTTGAAAACTAGCCATGTACATGTAGTATAAATAGTACACATTTACTTGAAGATGTCACCAGCAACTCACTATGTATGAAGTAAGGCTTCTAATACTGTCATAACACTGAACAAAGATGAAATACCTCAGCATTTGTTAGACTTATGGTTCTATGCTTGACTTTGAAAGGTCAAACGGGGGACTTTTAAACTGGAAGGTGCATCAACAAAATTATGTAGAATAAAATGTCAAAGGTAATTTGGTTCGAAGAAGGAATATATAAGCACAAATGCCAAAGGGAAGGGTGACTAAAAACTTTAAAGAAACCCAACAAGAAAAGCAAAATGTAAGTGTTAATCTGTCATAAGAAAAGTAGACCCTATATATCCCAAAACCATAATCTAACGTGAAAAGAAACAATGTCTAACATCACCCTCCCCCCTCCAATCGAGAACCAATATCACAATCCAGGACCAGAACACCAAGGGACATTTCATTCATACTGAAGTCATTACAATACATGTTGAAGAAAAATTGAAAAAATTGATAGCCAATACTCATAACATCAAAAAGATAGTTGTAGATACTAGTACTCATAAAAGAGTATTCAGTCTCAAATGATGTGGGATAGATAAAATCCAGTCTCGAAGTCCATAGGCAATTCAAAGGGTCAACATCCGTTCGCAAAGCCGTCATCATAATCCATAAAACACAACAATTCACAATGGTCATCAGGAGAAAACTATGGCTGGTTTCGATCCCTATTTCTCAACCATTAATGCCATAGCCGGGATCCACCTCAAAAGGTGCCAAGTGAAAAAGTTGTGAGTTCATTGCCAATTTAATTATGCCATTCCTACATCCTTCAAAATAGATACGTTACCAAAATATATGTAAATGACTTCATTTTGAGGTAAGGACACATTCATCACTCTGATTACCTGTATGGTTTTGCCTAGGAGGGAATGTCACGTCTATTCACATTGCATGTTTCTTAACCAAGGTTAGGAGTAATAGAGCAGACAAATCTTTTTTTGCTGGTGATCATGTCTTGAGCTATGACTCTTGAAAATGAGTTTCCAGTTGCAAAACAGCAGGAGAATGCTCTTTAGAGGTCAAACAACAAGAACAATTTGCGGGTAAGTAATCTAACGAAAAAATGGCCCACCCTGCATCTGTGGATGAAAAAAAGATGACAGTTATAGAATGAATGTGTCCACTTCCACCATTAAGAGTATACTGAAAGGTTTCAATCACAATCATATTTTGCTAATTTTCCTAAACTAAAGAAGAAACTAAAACTGACCTCAAATTCATGAGTGCAGCAAAGGCCAGTCAGCTACAGGATTAGCCTAGTATTTTATTGGAAATTCATTATGATATGACTCAATATCAAATCTTGGCCTAATGTTGAACTTGGTAAAAGTATTCTCTTCTACTCTGCACTCTTAAGACTTTGGTACCTATATAGAAAAATACAAAGAACAGAAGGTTTATTCCCTCTGGCAGACTTTGTACGGACAATTTTATATCATGATTGCAACACATATAAACTGTTTAAGTGTAATGTCAGAGGATGCTTTGGTTGGTGTTCATGCATTGCTGGTAATATCGGCACCTACAATCACATTACTGCCACTCTTTATAAAATTATTTCAAGTGCCTGAAATTCATAAAGTAGCAAGATCTGACATGAGAAGACTTGGTAATCTTGTATTAACAGCAAGAGAAGTTAGTGCTAATGAAGACTTATCACTAAATAAATGACTTATTTAAAGTAGAGAAGTTCTTTCTACTAGAAAAGGGTGTCCAAAGGTACACAAGTGATGACGAAAAGCCGAAATTTGGACTAAACCACAATCTTGGTTATCTTTTAGAGAGAGGACTAAATAGGGTAAGATGGCCAATGAGGGTGGAAGACTCAGGAGCTCTACACGGATCAAATACTAATCTTAATCTTAAAATCTTAATTGTCTAAAGTGGAAGCCACTTGAATCCACAAGAAGAGATAAAGATCGCATTATCATATTTAAGATTTGTAAAAATATGGCACCTGATTATATCATTGAACTTTTTGACCGTTATAAATCTGAGCAAAGAAGGGCCCTTAGAACCCATAGACCTTTCGAAATACCCGCAAAATCAAGCACTGGACTTAATAAAGCACCAGTATTGCAATTAATTTCTGAATGGAATAGGTTATCTCCAGAAGATAGGTCTATTCGAACCATCGCAATGGTCAAAAGTAAAATCAAAAACAAAACTTTAAAATACACTGACTTCAATACAACTTCAAAACTAAATCTGTCTCGAAAACAAGAAATTATCCAAAACAGAATTAGATGTGGACTTTATTTTGAATTACAAAAGTTTGCCCATAATTTTCCTAACACATCTAACCTATGTGTTTGTGGTAAGAGTGCAACCCAAAAACATTTAATTCTGCATTGCAAGCGCCATTCTACTCAAAGAAAGAACCTTGAAGAATCCCTCGAACAGCAAAACCTTTGGACCCCACTTAATGGACAAGAAAAATTGAATCTCTAATAATTCAAAAGTCCCCTTCACTTGGCAAGGATTCTGAATTAAAAGATAAGTTTGTTGAATTTGTTTCTAGTATAATTTAATTCATTTCTTCCAGATTTACTGTTGGTATTTAAGCTTACTGGCACTTCCTCACTCGCCTTCCCTAATTTTTGTTTTATGTATAACTTGAAATGCTAGCCTTTAATGCAAAGTGCGCTAGGCAGGGACTACTGTAACTACTGTATACTTTTTGAATTGAATAAATATATAATTTATGTGCCCTAATTCTTAGTTTTGTCAAGTTATTTCTAGGTCCTTTAATATTCATGAATGGTAATCATAGTTTATGATCAGAAGATACAAAAAATTACCAATATATTTTGCAACTGAATTTTTCAAACTTGGGAAATATTTACTATTTCCTTCCAAGTTCACATCTGGGAATTGCCAGTCTATGGACCGTCGAGAGGAGAATGTGTGCTGTAACAGCATCCCTGAGGTGATGGGCCTAAATCATCAACCCATGCTCCTTCAGGAAGTTTTTTGCAGTTCCAAGATGTATTACTCTGAACCCTGGGTTCCACGGGCTATGCATCAATAGACTGACGCTTATTAATGCATGGAGGACATTTAAGAAGCAGTATCCCCATGACTTCAAAGGTGATTCTTCCAGGAAGATGAAGCACATTGCCTATAAGCAACTTGCTCTTGCAGCATGGGGGATTCGTTGGGCAAAAGTTAGCACTACCCTCCACCAGAGGCATTTGACTGTTTCAGTTTGTAGGGTTTCAGGAAGCAGAAAAATAAACATGAATTAATAGAGCATTAGGCATTTGTTTCTTTATCTTTTGGTATTGTAACCCTTATTTGAAGAAACCAATTTAAAACTAAATAAAGACAAGACTCGCAACTTCTATATATTTATTAGAAAGATAGCTAATTAGTCATGTTATGGCATATTTTTCAGCTGAAGTTCTGAGGAGATGAAGGGCCTCTCACGGATATATGAGAAAATAGAGGCCGAACAGGCAGAGCTGGATGCCATGCTTCGAAGAGAAAGAGACCCAAATATCACATTTGACCAAGTTACCCAGGTAAATTGACTATTATAAACAATTAACAATTATTTTTTATTTCATAAAACTTTTTGGGAACAAATCAAAGATTCTAGGTATTTATGACTATAAAATATTGGCATATGTAATTGCAAACATGATTCAAAAGGTTATTAAAAGAATAGTCAATGTAGATCAGTCAGCATATATTAATGGTATATTAATATACTTGATTACACAAATTATAATAAAGTAAATGGTTTATTTTTCCAATGATTTTTACTTCCATTATCAGATTCAGTCATGACTTTATTTGCGCTATTTAAATATATTGTTTTACCAAGTCTTTTTTGATTCAATTTGATTACATTTTAAATTCAGATGGATTTTGGCTCTGATTCGGACCACCTACCTGAATGTGATGGGCACATGACAAGATTTAAGGTGGAACTGCAAGTGCTGTACAGTGCTTAACTCAAGAACGACATGTCAAGATCTGTTGCTGAAATTTATTATTAATTTGCATAGATATTTTTTATAATGGTGGGGGTATCTTTTTATTATATGTTTAAAGTGCCTGAATGTTTTTCATTTTCATTGCATTTCTCAGGTTTTGGCCGAGTCTGATAGGTGTTTTGAATACATTTGTTCCAATTGTAATATATTTTGCTGAATGACTATGTTTGCTCGTTAAATATAAGTGTGGATTTACCTGTATTTACATGGACTAAAACAGTAGACATTAATATGTTTTCAAATTAAATGGATTATTGAATAACTAGAAATTTAAGATTGCAAGCAATCTAACGGAGGCCTCCGTAGGCATTTTAGACAATGTGAACATTAGCAAAAGTTC
This sequence comes from Owenia fusiformis, assembly GCA_903813345.2. NCBI lineage: Eukaryota > Metazoa > Annelida > Polychaeta > Sabellida > Oweniidae > Owenia > Owenia fusiformis. Next base: position 1,427,950 of record CAIIXF020000003.1, on the reverse strand, counting down.
ATATCAAGCCTAAGGTCAAGGTAAATTTCATATGTTTAACAGTTTATGGTGTTTATTGTTGCCAGACTGGGTAACACACTTTATCTGAGATGTAGTTACTCATTAAGAAAACTTCAAGGCAACATAACCATAATATTGTTACTTAAAAAGATGGCTAACTGAACTGTTGTGTGTCATCCAGCTTCGACCCTAATCCTAATATTTGTTAGTAGATGAGTATCAGTTATCTGTTGGGTCCTCTGTGTTCTCACAAACTGCATCAAGTCCTCATTGCTTCATATTTCAATACTTCCAATCACTGATATTATAATGCCAAATTAGATTGACTGGTTGTTAGGATATCATGTGTTAATTTAGAATGATAAATATATGTGTGAAGCAACAGGTTGAGCCTGCTGATGGACCACTAGCACAAGCTGCACCCTGCTCAGTTAATAAAAGTACATGACTATCCGAAATCAGTTGCACTAATTTCCCTCCTCCTTTGCTTTACTTGCCAAAAGAATTCCACATGAGCAATCAAATGGATTAGTAAAACATGTTTACTCTGTAAAGAAACAGGTTGAGGTGTCGAGAATAGCCTAGAGTGGGGATAACATAAGTCATTTAAAAATCCAGATTCATAATGCCAATATCCCCTTTCAAAAAGACACTGTCCTGATATTGTGTTGATTATAACAATAGCACATGTAAAGGACAAAATCACACATTTCAAAAAACCCTAACGAAGAAGAAAATCACCTGGTGGAGAACTTTTGTGCCAAATGTTATATAATTAACAAATTAGCATCATCTAAAGTGAAGGAGTCTGTCTCTGTCAACAGTGGTTTCTCGGTTACAGTTTCAGTATACAATTTTGCTGGTTGATGTCTTATTCTAGTGAACACCTGTCTCTAATGTATACCTGTGCAAAGTGATCACCTGAGTCCAGAGAAACATGTTCGTAGTAAACACCAATTCTGAGAAGAAAACCTATTTACTGCAATGAAACATAATTTATCAAACACCTCTTTTTCTATACATGTAAAAGTCAAGACAATATTACCAAAATTTATGACTATTTTTGTCAATACATCAAGGGTAATACATCATTTTTGTAATTACCTGCACAATGTTTAAACTCAATATCAAAACACTTTATATATTGTATTTTAAATGGGGAATCAAATCTAGCAGGCAATCTTATCAAAGAATTATATCCATTCTACAATATTTATGTTGGCTATTTATGTTACCCACTAGATCCCAGTCAAGTTCCACAGAGTGCATATGACTATTCAACACCTCAGTAACATAGCGCTTGACGACCAAGATGGAACACATCCCACATTATCCAGAGAAACATCCTCTTCTAATTTTAACCTAGTCATCTCGTTTATTGGGTAATTTTTGCGTGAATTTATGTTCTAAATTATCTTTTCTGTATTTCTACATTTGTGCCATATCCAGAAGAATAAAAATGTCATATATTTATTGAATGTTTGATCTATTTTTCTTGAAATATCCATTATAAAAAGCAAAAAACGTGTATACATCATCAGAAGAGGCTGTATCTACCAAATATCAAAGTATTTTTCTTCAGTGTAAATTTAAAATCCTGAGGAGATAAAATGTTTCATCCTCTTGTTATTTCAGATAGATTCCTTATACTTTAATTATCAACACCCTCCATAGATTCCATCCACTTATAAGCACATTTACCTTATTATTAGGATCAACTGGTGTATGGTAACACCATTCAAATGGCTAACTTTTCTTATACATATAACATGTAGCATATTGTTATAGTATCGAGAACAAGTGCTATTTTACAATGGAACTTCATCTGAAATTGAATCAATATCTCATGGAATACCCCAAGGATGGGTTCTAGGGCCACTCTTATTTATCTCATACATAATTGATATGTATTTGGCATTTCCCACTTTGAAATCAGTTTTATTTGCTGATGATACAAACATTCTTGCGCATAACTCTAATATAGACCTACTTGTTAATAACCTTAATCAAGAACTTTTATCCCTGGATGATTGGTTTCGATCAAATAAACTATCACTCAACTATGATAAAACGAAAAACATAATTTTAACAGAGAAGAAAAGCAAATAAAAATGTGAATATAAAAATTAATAATATCAACATTGAAAGGGTAAAATCAATTAACTTTCTTGGTGTTCAAATTGAGTAATATCTTGACTGGAAACAACATATTAAAAATCTTGAAACAAAATTATCTTGTACAATTGGAATTCTATACGACATTTTTAAAATATGTTTGGAACTAAAAGCATCAATTCAAATGAACATGTCAGGAGTCATGGCTATTGTCATGTCATGTCATGAAAAACAAAATGATATTATCAAGCAGAGAACAAATAGGGATGCCATAGCAGCGTATAGACAGACGTGTGAGAATAAACCAGAGGTCCAAATAAAGATATGTTAGGCTTTAAAAACCATGATCTAACATGAAAAGAAACTATGTCTAACATCCCCCTCCCCCCTCCAATCTAGAACCAATATCACAATCCAGGACCAGAACACCAAGGGACATTTCATTCATACTGAAGTCATTACAATACATGTTGAAGAAAAATTGAAAAAATGGTAGTTAATACTCATAACATCAAAAGTAGTTGTTGATACTAGTACTCATAAAATAAAGAGTATTCAGTCTCAAATATTTTTTAGAAAACATAAGCCACATTGGCTAATAACTTTTTCAACTTATCTAGACCCCAGTTATTTTGCCTATAATTAACAATAGTGCCACCATACATACAGTTAATGTTTATAAGTAATACGAGCTTCAAACACTTATACAGCTTACTTGAGAGCAAAATCTCATATGGATGGATCAGATTTGCAGCGTTTCATGCCTAGAGATTCAGATTCGGACTAAACCTTTAAAATATAGTTCAGTGATAAGATATTGACTTAGATAGGTGATTTTGGATAATATTATATCAATTGGATGACATCACTTTTCTACACATGTTAAAATTAATGCTAAACATATGTCTACAAATATCAAATGTTTTATTATAAATATCAAATGTTGTATCGTATAACCATACAATGTCATACATTGGTTAACATCGCGTTTGCAATTCATTCAAAGATCATCCATGTCATCCAAAAGGTGACAGCAACATTTTACACATGACAAAGGCTTTTTCCATCTTGAGAGATTATATTACCATTAGAATTTTGTTTTAGTTTTGAAGATGATAGCCAGCCTCCTCAAGTACAACTAAATGAACAAGCACCCAAGATTGATGGTGAACATGATGAAGATGGTGATGAAGTCCAGGATGGACAACAACAGGTACATAATGGATATAACCTTTGTCCTCCATTGGCGACACTGTAACAAAACAAGTTCAAAAAACGAAAAGAAACCTGGTAATCCTGTATATTGATTCATCTTATAATAGAGAGGTGTCACCCAAATGAAAAAATTGTCCAACATTTTTAATAACAAGATTTAAAAATAGGCTGACAGGACTATCCTTATACACATGATCTCCATTTATCCCATTTTGTGTCTTCATATGCACACACCACTTTCTCATCAAAATAGAAACATTTGATGCCATAAAATTATTGGATACATGAGTTCAGAGCACTCTCGGACCACCTTTAACGAGGCTATTGATCTGAAGAAAAAAGTGGTGTAGGGAATATTAATTACGTCCAGTGGATAAGATAAAGTTCCATTAGTGTTTGTGCAGAGTCTATTGATGCAACATCGGTTTTAGGAAACTATTTCAAAAGCAGAAGTAACCAAATATGTCAGACATTCGAAGTAAGTTCTTGGATGCATTTAACAAGAATAAGGCTAACTTCAATATGAGCGTTATAGTGTTGAAGGATGACCAGCTGAAAATAGCTTATCAATGTTACAACAAGAAGGATACCATTGCCTTCCTACAAGATATGGAAAAACTATGTGCCTTTTAGCACAATAGCCAGACAATGTAGTACCAGAAGTCACAGACTGGACAGGCAAACCAGAACCCACAACAGAGCAACTGGTACTGGTGATGGACATACAGTTATAGCTACCATATTAGGAGAGAAATGGTCTGGCCAGGAATGTACTTAGTTTTTTTTAATTAGCTTATATTTTATTTCAGTTGATAAGAGCACTCCAGCGTGTGACACCAGAGTCCAGGGCTTGGGTCTTGAGAGTGACTCTGGAAAAGGGGATTGAGGCAGCCCTGGCTCTGATGACGTCCTCGGTCAAACAGGACACCAAGTCAAAAGAGGCATCAATGAAATCGAAAACCATGCTGCTGTCTCTCATTACCAATGGGAAGGAACAAGAAGAACATGTATATAAGACATGATAAGACATGCTACTTGAATTTATTCTTATGACTCCAAATTTTCCCATTTTTCATTCTCCAGAGATATAATATCCAGTTTCTTGATGGGGTTCTGAGTTTTAATTCCAATCATAACTCTTGGTGACACTTAATCGAAGATTGAGTGCTCAATAAGCCTCCTAGAAATGGAATAGGAATGTGCACCGCATGTAGAAGAAGTACCCGAGGACGATGGTGCATCTACCTCAAATGCAATCGTAACATCTCAAACAAGCGGAGTTGACAGCTGCAAGGTCAGCACCTAATACCCCTACATTGGATAGTATTCGGATTAAAATAAGCAATTTGGGTGCACAGTTTCCAAAATGCCAGTTCCGGCACCAGTAATAACCACTAGGCAGCCAATACATGGGCCTAATTACAACACACGGCCTAGCGTCATCCAAGAACCATCCAATCTAGAACAAGTTACGGACAATATAATTGCTAAACCGGCTCAGCCTAACAAGACTGTATTGATTGCCATTAGCACAAAGAGGCCTGCTGCTCCTTCTGCTGAAGGTGTGCTATTATTGAAGTTACAAAGACCATTTCCAAGTTTATTCCACAGACAAATGATCCATGAACAAGATATTATAAAAAAATATGTTGCAAAGATATAAAGCGTATGGAAATAATTAACAGTAAATCATAAAATAGGTTGAATTGAATTTCTTTAAATTAGTTACATTATTCATTGTTTTTTATAAAATTGTAACAACCCGGGGTCACACTCTCCTAACGGTGACATAATATACAAATGTACGAGATGTTAAAAACAAAACTATGGTAATGTATGGCCTAGAGTAGAGAGTGGCAATTGAGGCAATCAAAATGGCGATGATTACAGTTGACAGAGAGCAGAGAAGTTTGAATGTTGAACAAATTTTTTTTTATAACTGGTATGCTGGGAGTTGTTTCCAGAAATGTCGTAGACTTGCGATATCATAACTCCACGACAGTCGTAGGAATAGTTGTAAACAGAATTATAAGGAAACGGCAATGGTTAGTTAAGCTCAAATCAGCACAAGATCGCATACCTTTGTGAAAATAACCTAAACAGACAGGGCAAAACTCAATAGCTACCAATCAAGGCTACAAAAACCAAGGTGTGAGAAACAACCAGTACACCAACAGAGACATTTGAAAACAACCTGTGCACTGAACTTGAATCAAGGCATGGGACTACAATTCGGATCCAAGTTATTAAAAAGTTATTAACAAAAGAAACTTATTGCTGGAAATCTATTAAGGTTCCTGTTGTTGCATTATTCCATCCAAGGAGCACCTATCTTGTCATCCAATCATTTAAATACAGGTTCATATAAATCATTACCAAAAAGAGGTCATCTAATGCAACAAATAACTCAAACTCAGACACACTGAGGCTAAACATGTTCCAACTGATCAATCCAGTCCAGATGTTCCTCCTGAATCCAACAATAGGAATCATTCGGAGAGAAGTAACAATGATACAGTGTTTGGATTTACACCAAATATGACTGACTCCTCCTCGTACCATCTGAAGTCGAAATTAGGTATATTGGAAAGTTTACGCAAACAATCTTGTTCTTTAGAAATGGCACCTACCCAATTTGAATCCTCTGATGTTATATTTGCACTCATTACATCTCTGAAAGAACCCCTTGGGCCCTGGAACAGAAATTAAACTTCAATTCAGAAATGGCACATTAGCATCTTATAATGTACATATCAAAAATATTAATACCACCTGGCAATGTGATATAAAGATAAGACAAAAGCTGATAGAGAGTTTATGTATTCCAACTAATTTAACAGTCAATGTACAAACCTTCACAAGTGCTATTACCGAAATGATTTTGCCAAAGATCAAGAGTATAGCAATATGTCCAGGTATTACTGATGAAGATAAAGTCAAAGACTTCCAATCTAAACAAATATCCAGGGCAAAACCTACGATAACCTGATCAATGAAACAATAGCACAGATAACAAGTATAAGAAGTACTGACTAAGAATATGTGCCCAAATCTACTAAAACAGATCTTTGTAGCTCTTATTATGATGCAAAACGAAAGTCACTAAGAAAAGTGGTTAAAGTAAAAGATTATCAGCATAACATGACAGTTATTCTGTGCTAACATATCAAGAAATGTTAGAGAAGTCGCGTTATTTGACTAATAAAAACAAGAATCTTATCAAGAAATTAATACAACAAAAATACAAGAGATACAAGAAACAATACAACCAAGAATGATTTTGACCCTGAAAAATGCATTATCTGCCAGGAGGTTGGAAGTACTACTACAGGTTAGGAATGATGTCCAAGTGCTGATTCACAGTTGTGAATCCACTGAATGTGAGGGTGACAAATATGCTACCTCTGAAAAACTTGCTCATATGTGATACAGTGGATGCATAGAAAATTACAATCAAGGAAGAACAGTGCAAGTTTTGAGAGTGATAAGTTATTTTTGGGTGATGTAGGAATAGACTTTTTGAGTGATGAGGAGGAGGGTCCAAATGATTCAATTAGATTCACGCTTACATACCCGTTTAGAAGTCATCACATTGAGAAGAAAATAAAAAACCGGCTAAAAAAGTTTTATGTTGTTTTTAAGACTTATTGTGTTCTAGACAGTTGGTTATTCTTTGGTTGTCCTGTTGATTTTCTCTATTTCTTGGTCAAACTGTGCTCATGATTAGGTCTCAAAATATATCTAAATAAAATATATAAGTTATATGAGCATCTAAATAAGGACATTACTGATTGCCCAGGAGAAAAATCTGGATGGTCTGATCTCTAATGAATCTCAACTTTTATTTGAAAATGGTGGGAAATTTGAGAAGTTAAATAAAAAATCACCCACTGGGTCAGCTAGTCAATGCAGCATACATATCCAAGGTGAATGTACATTTACTATTAATCTTAATTTTTTTTTTTTATTTCGATAGAATTTATTATAAAGATTATAATTTAGAACTAATGTGCTTTGAATGTTAAACATCAAAAGAATATTTCATCGTTTCAACAAAGTGGTAATATAACAAAATCTCTCAAAAACAAAAGAAGCCTTTACAGGTTGAAAGAATAATGATCAATTTTATTCACTTTTAACTTACGATAATTTAATAATATCATTGTATGGTTATTTTTAAATTTGAAAAATTTAAGGTTATTTAATTTTTGTTACTTTTGAAAATAAGGATACCAAAGCCAAGACACAGCTGCCCTTGCAAACCTATGCAGACAAAGACCATGCACCATTCCCAGAGGTTGCTTTCAAACCAGCTTGCAGACCTAGGGTTCAGCTTTGACAGATGACCAGTTTGAATTCATGACTGTAATCTTTTCTCTCTTCAATGATGAAATTCTAAATCTCAACAACTTTGCTCGGCGTGAAAACGATTCAAAAAATGCTTTACAAAGAAGAAAAATGTAGTAATTTAATGGTTAAACTACTATCGTTGGGAGTCCGACACACTGTGGGGATGGAGAAAGTAGAGAGGAAGGTAAGTGTAAGAGATGCTAAGAAGAAGACGGAAAAGAGGAAGCGGGAAGAAGATTTGATAGAGGAAATAATTTACCATATGGTAAGGAACCCCTGCCTACATCTTCTGTCAATTTTGGAAAGCAACACCTTCAAGGAATGGTCATTTCACATTGCACAGGGCTAAAATTCTTTGCAGTCTTATCTCAGACGTAGGCCTACATTTATCTACCTGGTCAATATCAGAAGCATATCATTTGAGCAAGTAGAAACAAGAGAGTTTTCAACTGTGGTGCCATGAGTGGAGAACAATTGTGCATTGACAAGAATTAAATACATTCTACTTTCAAAGGTGTTTGGGCAGACAATGGCCAACAAAAACAAAAAATGAGAGGAAAATGTAGTATACCAATGTGCAATTTTACTACTATAGTATAGTACTACTATACTCATTAGCATGGCACATTGTTTTATTACACTTTCATTAGTAGGTATGGCCACCAACATACATGTGTGTGATTTTTGTTGGAAGTTTTATATGTGCCCACTTTATAAAACACTTTCTTATGAGAATTTGGCCAGTGAGCGACCAACTTTAAAATGGTAGCCATTTTTATGTGTGCCATTTTATGATTTTTGGTATTAATGAAAAAGTAGTAGAAGGATTTTGTAAAAATGACAGCCATGACTAATTGATTGGATTTGCTATGTGCTTTGGCGTTGCTGTCACCTAGTTATTAAACATTTGTGTTTTGTCCAGGCTCTAACTATTGTAAATATTGAAAGAGATCGGGTCATCCCGGACAATCCGTAATGTCCCAATATGATTGCTCTAATCATCTTACATACCTTAGATATATTTTGAGACCAAATCATGAACAGGTTGACCAATATATCGAGAAAATCAACAGGACAACCAACTAAACCCAATCAGTCTAAAACAAGATACATTTTTTTTCTATTTATCTATATTTTCTATTTATCTATATTTTAAAACCGTCATAAGTAATAATAAATATCAAGTGCTAATATAAGAGTAAAAAAAAATATGTTGTTGTGGTTAAAAAGAAAAAAACACGATCACTATATGTTGGGAAGGTCAAATTCTTTTTCCATTTCTCTATGATGTAGGCCTACAAGTATTCAATTAAGCTATAAATAACAGTGACATAGTGATTAGTGACATCATAGGAATTTATATCATGAACAAATATTTTATGTCATATCACATAATCAGATTTCCTGAGTCCGTCATCTGGCTTACAATAGTAAGAGCACTTTTCATTTTTAAATGTACCACTTTAAAAAGTCTTGAAATCTTGAAAGTCTTTGAATTAAGGTATGCCACTGGTCCCATATTTGGACATTTGGTATGGCATTAGTCCTACATTTTGACATTTGGTATGGCATTGGTCCCATAATTGGACATTTGTTATGGCATTGGTCCTATATTTGGACATTTGGTATGGCCTTTGGGCGTTATTTTGGTTGGTATGGGAACATATTGAAATTTGACAGATTGGTATGGGAACATATTGATATTTGAGGCTTCAGCCTAGGACCCCCGTTTTGTTTTATATACGGTGAACCCTCCGGGACCTGTATTACACTCAAATTGAAGAAATATTAAAGTAATCACTATTAACCTTTACCATGCTGCCTTATTTCAGCAAATATATCCCACGCAACTGGCTTATTTTTCAAAGAGTGCAAAAAATGATATGCCTGGACTAAATAATTAATATCTCAATAACTACTGAATGAATCTGGATAAAATTTTCACAAAGGGAAGATACAGTGGCCTGGCTCATGAAAAAAAATGCTCTCATGAATTTTTTCGTACATTAACACGACTGGGCATAAATATACCATGAATACTCCTCCGGAATCCGCCGCTCCGCCTCTTCGTCGGGTCAGAATCCAAATCTGAATTTGCAGCGATCGAATGTTCAATTTTTCAATTCAGAAAATATTCTAGTTTCTATTTTCGATGACCGTTATCGGCTTCCAAGAGCCTAAAGAGCTCGAAATCGTAATCCATTTCCTCCACATTTTCGTTGTGATCGTATTTGTCCACCATTTTGTACGATTCGTTCACTAAAAACGACTAAAACACTGTTTAAATTGTTGAATTGAGAATTATTTTTCGAAATATCGCCATTTCTAGGTCAACAGGAAGTCATGTTAGGCACTGAATAAATCGGGCAATCTAATTGGACAATACGAATGGCGCGAAAAAGTAAAGTTTTTAAAAGTTTGAAATCGGGCGTACGGGTCCGCCGGCAGTTGTGAGAGACATTTTAGTCTCGGCGGACGAGTCCGCCGGCAGCACGCTAAAGGTTAATATTGTTTTTTTTCTGATTCATGCCTCAGAAAATTTAAAATGACTACCTGAAGCTGAGGTTTGCTATAAATTAAAAATTTGTTCAAAGTATGGTTACATTTTTCAGGTGCTCCAATACTGCAGAGAATGAGACTGATGAAGATGAAGATAACTATAGTACATATCATATGTACCCTTATTTACAATATTATGGATTAAATCATTTTTATATTTGTATATAAACCCAGTGAAAACCATGTGCAAGTCCTTGGCCAAGGTACTCCAGAAAAAACCAGCTTGGTCCCGGAAATATATTCTTGGACCAAGCTGCAAGCTTTGTATGTACTCTAGAAAAAACCAGCTTGGTCCCAGAAATACCTTCTTGGACCAAGCTGCAAGCTTTGTATCACTCAAGACTGGTTTGAAAATGTGAGCTCTAGAAAAGTATTCACTGTAAGTCAAAGTCATGAACGAATGATGAAGCAAAGAAAGTGATTAAAATGTAGGTTAGCTCAATCAAACATAGAAATGAAACAAAACTAAATAGGCATAAGGTGACAAACACGTCCCTTTAGAAGGAGAATGCTTTATTGAAAACAGAGAGAGAATGTCGGTAGATATGTTGGCAGATTCAGATACATATCATTTACATATGGGAATGTATGAACCAATCAGAAGATAATAAGATTTTTGTAAATATTAATAAATCTGGCATATTTTCTCACAGAATGTTAATTTACTAATTATACATACACTGTACATAAATGTCAACATGTTACTTTTAATATTGAGCATTCTATGGTAACCTTAGCAACCCAAGTCGAGGGTACAAGGAGCAGTCAAAAAGAAAGGAAATGGTGTGATGTTTTCTTTCTTAATAGTTTTGTACTTTGGGAATACCACCATATTTTGTTACATTCAATGCATTGTTTTTGCCATAAATCGAACAACAATGGTCCACACGACCTGTAATAAATAGGTATAAGGTACATTATTATCACAATAGTAATGACATTGCTCACTTTTAAAGTTAGTTTCCATGCTAATAACGTTTCCAAAAATAAAAGAAATAAATTAATATCGGATGGAGGGGGGATTTATATATCTTTACGATGGAGCAAATTCACAAGAACTTGTGTATTTAAAAAAACAAAACTCTGTACCCCATTTAGAAACTGGATATTATATCTCTGGAGATTGAAAAATGGGAAAACTAAGAATAAATTCAAGTAGGCTAGCATGTCTTGCAAACACGTTTATCCCCCCCTCCATCCGATCCCCCCCCCTCCATCCGATATTAATTTATTTCGATTGTTGCTCTTTAACAAAACATGTTGGAGAGTAGAATTAGCTTTATAGATTATGGTCCCTTTTATTTGGCATTTGTGCTTAGATATTCATGTTATTTGGACAAAAAGAAAGTTTTTCAATACAAAATTAATCCTTTCCAAACATAATGTTTTAACAATTTACTGTGAGAACACAGGCACATGGGTCCTTTATTACATGTTTTTGATCTCCTACCGGAATAATAGTTTTGTTAAATAAAGAATTGGCAGTAGATATAAAATATCCTTTTTTATTTTCAGCATTGTCTACATTGCCAACAAATTGTTGCAAGATGCAGGCTCTTTGACAGATGCTGTTAACACAAATATCCCAAACAACCTTCACTATGTGTTCAACAAAGGAAATAAACAAGCTAGACGGCGATGGATCGATTATGTTAAACAATTGATAGGCACATTTCTCCTGTAAGTACAAATCATTTAAGTTAGGGTTTGTACTGGCCCTTATTTTGCAAAATTACATTGTATTCATTGCTTTTTCTATTGTGAAGTTAGACCACTTTTCATGTCCCCACCACATAGTGTGGGGCCATATTGTCGGCCTGGGCACGTCTGTCCATCTGTCTGTCTGTCCAGAAAATGCATAATTGACAATATTGATAATTAACATTGCATCAAACTGTACCAGGGGAACAAGTTGCAACAACGGCAACAGAATATTCGGAAGTAAAACTTCGAAATGACATTATCAAGATATAGATCTATATAGATTTCAAATCATTTTAATTATGACCGTATACATGTATACAATTTAAGAAATACAGGGTGTTTCAAAAAAATACAACCCACCTTTTATGTTATAACCCTGTAAATATTAGTATTTATTTTTCATTTTTCAGGTGAAAAGACTCCATTCAATGTTCTTCCAGAAAACATTAATAACTGTAGCTAGTCATAAGTAGACAATACGGCATGGTCAACTGAAGTCAGGACCTATTGTGTCGAAAAATATTTAAAAACGGGTTCTTTCAAAAAGATACAATATGCATTTAAAAGAGAGCATCATGTGAGAAATGGTCCAAACAAGTCTTTGATTTACAGGTGGGCTAAGAAATTTAGAAACTGAACTGAACTTAGGAACTGTAAAAAATCTAAATGCTAAAAGCAATGACTAGACAAAAACAGTAAAACAGAAATTGACTGAAAGAGATATGGAACCCCAGGAATCCATGAATGAGTGGTTTCCTCAAAGAATAGAGGATGTGACTATGACTATAAATCGGAGACGATTTCGAAAGTTGAGGGATGGCAGGAAAGAAGCCGGCAAAACTGGGGGGGGGGGTTCATTAGGACTTTGAAATTGTCTCTCATTTAACCAATCATGATCATGATATCAATATTCAACGCCTCATATCTTTCAATGTTCAAGCCAAGGTAATTGTTTCAAACCTTGTGGAGAACGACAATCACATCCAGTCGTCTCTATGGCATGCCGTTTCTGATCCACTAGAGTATTACCCACAAACCAAAGACTATCTTCATCAACTGTGTTGCTTTATCCATGCCGTACGACACATCAGCAGCCTTGGAATCCTCCACAACAATGCTCTACATGTGGCAATTGTCTGCCGATGGATGACAGGAGGGAGAATGTTTGTTGCAGATCTTTTCCACAGATAAGGGCCCTTAATGAACAGTTCTTCCAGCTGAAGGAGACGCCACATATTCATAGATGCATCACTATTAATCCTGGCTTTCTTGGTTTATGCACTAACAGACTAAATCTAGATGCAGCTATAAAAGGCAATATCCTAATTGATTCAATGGACCAATTGATCGACATAAGCGCCATGTGGCATACAGACAGCTTGTTCAAGCTGCTTGGGGTATCTTGGGTCCCCAAGTAAGAATGGTCCTACCTTCATGTGCTGGACTCTTCATCAGAGCTCACTATCCTACTCCAAAACAACATGAAGAACTGAAAAATCAATGCTATCGACAGCTCAGAATCTGAAAGCTCACAGTCTCAGGAGTATTAATACCATGTTACTTGGATACAAAGTAATCAAAATTCTATTTTGACTTTTCACATGTTTAGACTTTTAGATACAGTTAATCTAGTGTTATACAAGTATTGTTGTAGAGACAGTTCTACATTGTTTAACAACACTTTTGTATTTCAAAAAGTTATCAATGTATTTAAAATTTAGAAGTGGAAATGCAATAATATGACTTTGCATATGAATGATTTGTTTATTTTTACACCTTGTACTATTGAAATGGCCATATGCCCCTGAAAACTTTACTTGGTATAGGATAAAGCAGTTATGTACGGTCGGTTTGGATATGGGGTTCATCCGTCGTGAGATATACACATCTACCATTCTATCATAGAATCATCACTCTTTTCGAACATATTTGTAGATAATGGAAGTCCAATATGAATTAAGAAGAAGCTGCCATTAGAGAACATTTTAACAACTTCTTATCCACAAGCAAACGACGAGGTGAAAACCTAGGGAAGAATGATATTGTGATCATCAGAGACATTCGTCTCAAACACAGTTGATCAGCTGTTCACAACGTTTGAGGACTGAAAAATAGGCTGAGTATAAACAATACCGGGAACATCACTAGGCATAACAGTTAGCGTAAAAGTATGACATGTCTTATGGCCCTGCATAGAAGGCTACTAAGGAATCCAAATAATAAACGAAGCCGGATCTACATTGCGTTCAACATGTTGAATTATTGACGCACACCTCATTTATAAGAGGCATTAAGTGATGTACATACTTGGACACTTTAGAAAAGGTTTAAATGCCTCAATTATCCAGCAACTACACCCTCTTTAGGTGTTGTAGTAGCTTTGGAAATATCTCATAATTATATGTTCGTCAATAGGCCCTGTTTGTGTATGAACCCATTGTTTCTATGGGCATGTACTAAAATGTTGTCTTTATTGTATTGCTGTCTACGGGATAATATCAAGTGATAATATCTCAAATTGAAATTGAATTCATCAACACTAGCTGAAGTATATTTTTTCTAAATTAATTTAAATGTAACATTCAATTTTAACCACCAATTTCATCAAAAATACAAAAGTAACAAAAACTAAATAATTTATTAAATACAAAATAATATTACATGTTTTAACTTCGAAATATATATTATATTGGTTCTCAAAGAAAAAGTTAAGGGGAATGTTAAACATTATTCATTTTCACTTAAGAATAAAAACAAAAAATAAAAACATTCAACAAGACACTAAATACCATATAAAAGCTACTGTCCAATCAACACACAGATCATTATTTCAACCAATCAGAATGCAGCATGATCACTATATAATAACAGTCAATTACAGAACAATTATTACACAATCTCATACAAGAAAAAACATATCTAAAAGAATGTTTAGAGGGCCTGCAGAGACTGAGAGACCATAACATAGAAATTCTCAAAGCAAAGCAACCTCAAGCCTCAACACAATCCAACAGTAGATACATGAGCTGCAACATCAACTACAAGAGATAGTTGAGATTAAAATAAGAATTGAAGCTGTCACCAACACCTTACACACCATTGAAGATACAATACTTGGCCTAATGAACCTGTAACCAAAAACAATGGACTACCAATTCTTCAAAAAGAGATTTACAAATTTATGAATTTTGCACATTATATATTGATTAATTTTTTCTTCTTTTCAGGAAACCCCAATTGGGGCAAATGATCATTTCTACCAATTGGACTAATAATTAACAGCCATTTGTAGATATGATTTTTTGAAATTAAATAAGCATCATAAAAATTCTTCATTAGATATTGTTTAACAACATATCTTCAAGAATCAATATCCAATCATACATAGTCATCAAACTATAAGCCCCAGAAGAATATAAATATCATGAATATCATAACCCTTACACATTAGTTTCTAATGATAAGTACACAAACACTTAAATACTATTCATTGCAAAACTATTACATATATCATCATTGTCAGTTTCAAAAATCTAAACTCCAAAAAAACATAATTTTTAACTTAATTTCAAAATTCATTTTCAAATCAACATAACCATCGATAAATGACTTCAATTTCAAAAACATTAATTACTCTTTTACCAAAATACACAAAAATTTACGAGGCGCCATTTTATTCAGTGTATTATATTTCCCGTGGATACTATTCATAAAACATTGATGTTGATTGTGATTTGTGGACTTAACCGAAATTTATACAGGGTCTTATATATACTTGTATACCTTCAGAACAAAGTTTCATGAGACTCTCGGCACATGCCTTTTCTAATGGCTGAAAACACTGCCCAATCAACGTCAAAAAGAGCTGCTAAACAACGTGCTATTGATTTCTTTCAATCTGGATTGGAGTTGGATGAAGTGGGGGAGAGATGTCAGGTGATGAAGAGGATGGGCTCGACATTCAAATGATGGAGGTTATATTGAATTTATTTTCGTTTATTCAAAGTTCAAGGTCGATCCATTGAAATCTAAAAACTGATTGAATCGGAAAAGAATAATGTCACTTACATAAAATTTTGAGTCTCACCCAGCAGAAGTTTCCAGGAGACCTCATATGATGTGCATGAATTTGAACAGATTAACATTAGTCTATAAAGTTAGCCATAAACAGTATTTAAATAATATTTTCAGTCAACAAAAATCTATCCTACTGAGTTATAAAGTAAAACGTAAGTCAGTCTCAGTCATAAACAAAATATTGTCGAGACAATTAGATATAGGTCTACTTAGATATAATAATCTATCAAATCTTTATTTGTCATTTGATTTGAAGACTACCTAAATGTTTATCCAAGCAGTTTCGAGATATAGCAAAAACTCTTTTAAAATGAAATATTCACTTGATATCTAGATTTTGATTTGAATTTGTTACTTAAAGAATTGAGAATATGTACAGTAAATTTAACTATAGGGAAATGTCTAGTAAAAGAAAAAATACTATAAAACTTGATATTTCACTTTAGAGATCTGCTGTTGATATATTTTCCAATAAAGAAATACAAACTGTACGTAAAGAATGTGTCATACAAGAGTTATAACATGTAACAGGATGTCCACTGATTAAGTATTGATGCCAAATGAAGCCCTGAAATATTGAAAATGCTTAATAATTAGAATATGTATGTGTTAATACTCATTCATTCATGTTGATTTGTAGATAGAAGCTTCCATCTCAAAATAATTTTACCTTAGTGCATACAGGTTTTTCTTTTAGATACCAATATCTACATCTGTGATTTTCAGAGAAAAAAAGGCGTGGGAGGAGTTGGTAAAGAAGGCTGAAAATGTTCCAAAAGAGTGCTGATGGCACCATTTTGCTTTGTTGTGATGATCTTCATATTATGGCAGAATTGTTTGAAATAATAACCAAAGATTCAGTGAAAACAAAGCATTTTAGAGATCTGCTGTTGAAGTATTTTCCAATAAAGAAATACAAACTGTACGCAAAGAATGTGTCATACAAGAGTTATAAAATATAAATTGATAGGATGTCCATTAACTGAAGTATTGATGCCAATTGAAGTTTTATAGAATGACATTTTGAAATAAATTAAAAAATACATTATTTAGATGGGACCTCAGTATATATGGCCAAGGTTTGGCATGTGGACAAACAGAAAAACAGATGGGACCTCAGTATCTTGGGCTGGTTGGAGATAGAACCTTATTGCATAACAGGTCCGTCTAGATTTCAATTGATGCCTAGAGGTAATTTTCTCTTTATATCAAAACCAACTCATTAATAAAGCATGGTTTTAATATGGTGCTAATCATTTTTTCAGAATGTAAGAGCTGATGCCTACAGAAGTTTTAGTAAAAATCTTCACATTTTTTACCAACAAGAGATATGCAAATATGCAAAGTATGTCTGAATATAAGCAAATATACTCAGTGACAGTACCCGTATATGCAGTTAGTATTCTCCGTGGATGTTTGTTATATGCAGCTGCTTATATTTGTCCCAAATAAGCAGGTATATGCAGTTTCTGCGCTGCATATAATCACAAGTAAACAGCAAATATGCAAAGTATGTCTGAATATAAGCAAATATACTCAGTGACAGTACCCAAATATGCAGTCAGTATTCTCCGTGGATGTTTGTTATATGCAGCTGCTTATATTTGTCTGTCCCAAATAAGCAGATACATGCAGTCTCTGCGCTGCATATAATCACAAGTAAACAGCAAATATGCAAAGTATGTCTGAATATAAGCAAATATACTCAGTGACAGTACCCGTATATGCAGTCAGTATTCTCCGTGGATGTTTGTTATATGCAGCTGCATATATTTGTGTTCCATATATGCAGTTATTGTCTGCGTTCTGTCAGTGATGATTACTGGTTATAACATGCAATTCGAAGCAAATAAACACTAGAATTGCTCGTTATTTGCAAGCAATATTCTTTATGTCATATAGTGTACGTTTTTCGTACTTCATACATGATATTCTAGATGTCAATAGTTTAGAAAAAGAAATCATTGTCAATAGTTAAAGACAATCAGGATCTGGTGAGGGGGAATTTCACAATGACACTCACGTAATCAAAGCAAGACCAGTTTTGGAAGACAAAGGTACAAGGTGACACAAGAAAGTGCCACCCACATCATGTTAAATAGCTTTTTCAAACAGCAAAGAACAAAAGTACATTCATTTGCCAAGAAAATTCACAAGGGATCATCTTTAACATTGCTTTAAATTGCAAAACATTTTAAGAGAACTCACTTTTTTATTCTCCAATCATAGGAAGCAATATACTTTGAACAACTGAGGCCATTCAAGCAACATATAGGCTTTGAGACACACTAAGATCTAGTGAGTCTCGAAGGAAGTGTTGCAAATATATAACAGGACTTTGCAACCAAGAACTAACATTTTGAAGAATCATTTGTTTCAAAATAAAGTTTGCTGAAAATGACTTAGTTTGGGGATGCCTTTGAATATTACGTTTCCAATGTGGAACAAATTCCTTAAACCAGATGTGATGGCAAATATAAATCTGTATCTGGCAATTCATCAGTGGAACTTAGACCTTAGAAATGCAGCTTTAAAATTGATGGCACCTCTTTTCAACTCACCGCAGAAATTTGGACATTAAAAATTAGCTAAAAAGAGTGACTTTTAGGCGAAAATATTCATAAATCTGCACACAAAAGAACAAAAGTACATTCATTTGCCAAGAAAATTCACAAGGGATCATCTTTAACATTGCTTTAAATTGCAAAACATTTTAAGAGAACTCACTTTTTTATTCTCCAATCATAGGAAGCAATATACTTTGAACAACTGAGGCCATTCAAGCAACATATAGGCTTTGAGACACACTAAGATCTAGTGAGTCTCGAAGGAAGTGTTGCAAATATATAACAGGACTTTGCAACCAAGAACTAACATTTTGAAGAATCATTTGTTTCAAAATAAAGTTTGCTGAAAATGACTTAGTTTGGGGATGCCTTTGAATATTACGTTTCCAATGTGGAACAAATTCCTTAAACCAGATGTGATGGCAAATATAAATCTGTATCTGGCAATTCATCAGTGGAACTTAGACCTTAGAAATGCAGCTTTAAAATTGATGGCACCTCTTTTCAACTCACCGCAGAAATTTGGACATTAAAAATTAGCTAAAAAGAGTGACTTTTAGGCGAAAATATTCATAAATCTGCACACAAAAGAACAAAAGTACATTCATTTGCCAAGAAAATTCACAAGGGATCATCTTTAACATTGCTTTAAATTGCAAAACATTTTAAGAGAACTCACTTTTTTATTCTCCAATCATAGGAAGCAATATACTTTGAACAACTGAGGCCATTCAAGCAACATATAGGCTTTGAGACACACTAAGATCTAGTGAGTCTCGAAGGAAGTGTTGCAAATATATAACAGGACTTTGCAACCAAGAACTAACATTTTGAAGAATCATTTGTTTCAAAATAAAGTTTGCTGAAAATGACTTAGTTTGGGGATGCCTTTGAATATTACGTTTCCAATGTGGAACAAATTCCTTAAACCAGATGTGATGGCAAATATAAATCTGTATCTGGCAATTCATCAGTGGAACTTAGACCTTAGAAATGCAGCTTTAAAATTGATGGCACCTCTTTTCAACTCACCGCAGAAATTTGGACATTAAAAATTAGCTAAAAAGAGTGACTTTTAGGCGAAAATATTCATAAATCCGCACACATAAACTTATTTGTGAACAATCCTTGGATCTATGTATGATACAGTATGCTTTTGTATAAATTATCATCTGTAAATATTTTATGAGTTTGAAAAGACCCAGAATGTTTCATTTTTGTCTATTCCAAATATCTCTCATATCTCCAGAATCAGATGACAGTGAAATTGCTGAACCTAGATTAAAAAGTGATCTTGAATTTACAATGGTTTTCTCACCGCTTTTTCTTCCCACTATTGATACATTAGTGCATGAAGATCAGTCGCAGCTGGGCACAGAAGAGATCGATGCTTTAAAAAAATCAAACCTCGATGTCGCTCAAACTAAACTTGTTGACCTCAAATCAAACCTTTCTGAACTTCAGAACACAGGCAATTCCAAAATTAAAAGTTTTGGGAAAATTGGAAAACATACCTTTGTACAGTAATTATCAACTTATATAATAAAAAGACTTTCTGGGCTAGCTCTTATGTACACCCATTATTGAAAGCCCATTGACCTAAATGTTGCTGTTGACTTGTTTGCCAAACACCATGGTGAAAAACTGAGGAAAGTTAATCTTTTATTTAACTAAGAGAATATGCAAGTAAGTGCTGGAGCAATAAAATAATCTTAGGAATAGATCTGCTGTACATATATTTTTTTTATATTTGTATTCCATTCTGCAATAAGAAAAAAACATGATGTCTCAGGAGTACTTAGTATGTGTATGTTATACACTACTAGTCTAGTCTACTACTAGTTAGTAGCCTGGACAGAATTGTTCAATGGTCACTTTTTCTTTAATAACTTTTTTAATTTCAATTATTATCAAAATCTGATTACATATTTGAAAACTAAAGTGAAATTGTGACATACAAACAAATTATTTAAGGACCATCTCTTAATTTGTTGATATTATGGTGAAACAGAATGTCCTAGCAGTCATCCAATCACCAGAAGCTTATGGCCATTTATCTTGCGCTACAAACATTTTACCTCACATAAAGGGGCTCTCAATACAGATCTTGACAGACGATACTACAGCTCTGGCGTATGTAAACAATCAGGGTGGGCCAAGTTTGTATCTTGCGCAAATCGCCAAAGCAATATAGACTGGATGTTACACCGAAAGTTATTCACGGTAGTCAACAATGTATGGGGCCCACACCGCATAGACATGCTCAGCTACCACGATACAACAGCAGGTCTGGGACCCAGGATTGGAGGGTATAGATGCCCTAGCTCATCAAAACTGGGGATTGGAGAACAATTTTGTGAACCCCCTGTTCCGATTTATACCAAGGATTTTGGATTTAATACATCAAAATGCAATAGCTACCATAACCGCCCTATATTTGCCGGCCCAAGAATAGTAAAATTCCATTGAACGGAGACACAAACCTGGTCTACTTTGTCTATGACAGTTGAGCTAATTATATGTGTGTGAATGTGTGGACTGTAAACTTTTCTAGGACCCACAAACTCCAGCAGAACTCTGATTCATATATCTCATACCTGAAGCAGGGCAAAGATATAGTTATAAAGATCCCAAAACAATCTACAGAAAAAACAGAAAATTGCCCGAAATTGTAGTCAGAATTAAGACCCAGTATGTTGAGTGGTGAACAGGGAGGAGCGGTGGAATGCAAACAGTGAGATTAGCGAAATAGGAAGCCTATATGATAGGCTACTTGTTGGGTTTAATGGAGGAAGGGCTGGAAGATATAAATTCAATCTACCAGCTATTAGAACAATTTAATGTGATTGAGACATTTTTGGATGACAATGATGAGTCCAGAAGAATAACTGTGAAGAACTACCTCCAGTCCATGTCTAAATTTCTTCTATTCCTCAACTTGGGGTGTAACCTAATATCACCTGAAGAGGTAGCTTCATTGGAGGAACAAATGCGCCTTTGGAACCTATGATATGATATGGTATGATCTAGTGAACAAAAAATTTCAGTCATTTTCAGAGTGACCAAAAACAGTGAGCAACTACCGTGCTCATGAAGAGGACCGAATTATAGTACGCCACAAGGAGAGGGAGTTAATTCCCGGAACCGATCAAATCACGCCATATGATGGTAATAGATACTACCATCTGAACATCTCCTGTATAAAACAGAGGCAGGATTCTTTTAATTCTAGAACCGTGCGATGGGATAGCACTCAGATTATTGAGGGAGATATCGATTATGTCCACCATTCCATTGGTCACCCTATATAAAATGTGTCACGAACACATAGTTATATTCTTGATTGGATTTTGGTGTCTCAACAATAACTTAAAAGAGTTATATTAGAGCCATTAAAAATGATTTGGAGGTGATATAGAATATGTTTTGAAACCGATGAACGTAATGAAGTATCTGAATATGCCGTGATGTTTCGCGACATACTATTTGACCTGGTATTATTGAAAGATGTAACACAGGGGTTCAAAGACACAGAACTATATTTTATGATGGCTATAAAGCTACCTTCATACAAACAATGAATCTTAGTCCAGCAGTTTGACTGTGGCATGCAGATGAACCTTAGGGTTTTACTACACTATACTTTTCAAAAAAGAAGAACTTTTGATTACTGAATATCATCATATAGGCCCCAAAGTGATGGAATGTGTGAACGATTTAATCGAAGCTTGGAGAGTATGTTGAGCATGTTCGTGGCAGAGAATCAGCTAGATTGGGATGAATACTTACCAACAATTGCAATGGCATATTGTTCTACTCCACATGACAGCACTCATTTAACACCAAATATGATGATGCTTGGAAGGGAGATAGAGATGCCTCTGGATGTTATGATTGGTCTTCCACCTGAAGAAGTAGATATGAGTGTTGACTTGTACTTGAAAAGTTGTTATTAATATTGCTTTTTGTCATGAAATTGTATAAAATGATTAAATAAATAATGTTTTGTTCCAATTCAAATTGTACTGTTGTTAATAAAATAAAAAAAAGCTGTGGTTTTAAGTCCGAGTCCGAGGTTTTCACATGATGGGATAGTCGTAGCGTGTTGTCGTGATTTAGCGGTACCCGCCATCTTGGATCAATAATCCATTGGAGAAGGAGGTCACATGATGGGTAAATGATATATTAAATTATGAATTGTTGTTTGGTTTGTAGATTCCTGCTGTGTTCTACCTACTGTGTTCTACCTACTGTGTTCTACCTACTGTTGTTGAGTACTGCTGTGTATAATCCTGTAGATTGCTGTTGATTGCTGTTGCTGTTATATTCATTGATTATTGCTGTGATACAAGATGGCTGGAATGGGCTCACTGCATGTTTGCCACGTGGATGAATGTGGAGAGATCTTTGACAACTCAAAGGATCTGAATACCCATAAGTCCAAAGTACATGGAAAAAGAGGTTCTATTGTACACTATGCAATAGAGGCTTCAGTCGGTGCTATGATCTTATCAAAGACCACATGCCAAGGGCACATCCTGGCACTACTACAAAAAAAGATTAAGATTGTGACTCTAAACAGTGATGAAGATCTGAAGTTACGGAAAAAAAATGTGTGGAAAAGTTGAGAAGAAAGAAAGGAAGGACGAGGAAGTAAGGAGGAAAAAAGGAGGAGAGGTGGAGGAAAAAAGGAGGAGAGGTGAAGAAGAAGACAGGAGAGCGAAAAAAAGTTGAGAAGAAAGAAAAGAAGGAAGAGGAATAAAGGAGGAGAGGTGAAGAAGACAGGAGAGCGAAGAAAGTGGAGAGAAGGAAGAGGACTAATGAGAAAGAGGGGAAGACGACCAAGGATTTCAAAAGACCAAATATAAACAGACTGACAGCAGTCGAAAAACAGCGGAAGGTACTTCAAAAATAACCCAAATATTGTACATCTCTTTATCATAAACCAGCTCTTATTGAGGAATCAACAGAGATGCTTGTTCCATATACATCACGACGATTGGTGCATATTTAACAAAATACCTGCACCAGTCCTGTTACTTTTGGAACACCCTGTATGCAATGAAGTATGTCAATATCTACCTTGCAATGTGTGAACGCAACTGGAATCTTAGAAATGCAGCCATAAAAGCCACATGTCCACTTTTCACTGCATTTGATACCCATAACTATGCAAGACTCTTGCCACAGCATATTTCCCATCTTCTAACACTGCCAAATGATGTTGCACGGCAATTTTATTTATTTTTTTATTAAAAATATTTACTCAAAAAACATAAACACAAACAATACTTGAATCAATAAAACTATGCAAAACGGAAATATACATATATCCTGGATTAGAATTTATACAATAGTAAAATAGGATTTATTTTCACAGCATTATATACTCTATCAAAATTTTGATCCTTATACAATAGTAAAAGTCCAGAAAATCCATTCAATCTTAGTAAGCAGCAAAGGCATTTATAATTTTCTTAAAATCAAAAATCATAGGATATCCTCTATATATGCTGATGTAGTTAGGATCTCAAAGTAGATAAAGAATCTAAATAAGTAAGTAAATCTGAGGTTCAAACGATTATTATATCACAAATAGACTTTCACAGTGTCAACGTTTTGGAAATAGTCTGTAAAATATTACCAAGTTTGCTTGTATGAAAGCGAATGACTCACATTTAAGGGACACTTATTACAATGTCTTTAACAAGGTATAACATAAATGATCCAGAGGTCTTGGACAGTATTGTGAACTTCTCCAATAATCAATCGATGGCATCATGTAGAAGTTCAGGGTCTGAGAGTGAAGAAATGGGAGGTATTCCAGTGTTCACATCTACTCCGCAAATCACCAAGTTGCAAAACAACCCCCCCCCCTGCTCAGTCATTGCTAGCTGAATTAGAGGACTGTTCCCGTCCCAGTTCTCGGATGCAGAGCTCGACACCTCATATGAGAATATCAACCCATGGGCGCAATTTAGATAGACAGTCGTTCCCTCCAAACCAGACCCAGCAACATGACAGAGGCTCTCGTAAGTTATTAAGCTTTTCACCCTACACACATACTTGTGTATTAAAATATTGCTATTGAAAGTCCGGGATTGAAAGTAAGCTGAACAAGAGGTTGTTTTGATTCTGGACATAGAGCAAATTACATACTATCCGATTAGATAGCCATAACCCATTTTGGGTAGTAAAATATAAAATTCTGTACTGAAAGATTTCAGAACGAGGCTCTTCGAAATCTGAAACCGCCTGTTCCGAAATTTCTGCTGTAAATTTCTAGATGATAATCAAGCATATGTAATTGTAAGCCTAATTGGTAGAGAAAAAATTCCAATGTACTAAGTGTGTACAGAACCAGGAGGGAATGTACCAATGTTTTATTTTATTTTTTGAATTTTGAGTTTTAATTTTTTTACTTTGGGTGGTACATTCCTCACAGACTAGACACTGGACAATGGGTGACGGGCCAAAGTTTTGCCATGTAATTTCTAGTTCATGTAGACTATGTTACAGAATCATCAAAATACTGTATGAGCAAGGACTCAGGATAAGGCAACATCTTTCTTAGCCAAGCAAATTGTATGATTTCAGGTGCTGAATCTAACTTCAGTCAATGAGAGGGTTCATGTCTTCAATTGGAAAAGATGTGGCAACCCTCGTGGGGACAAATAATCAGACTGCAGAAGATATTTCATCTCTGAGTGAAAGCAATAGTGCTCTTCAAAGAAGAATGGACAAATTGGAGAAACGTATCAGAACTACACCTCCAGCTATATCTACTCAATTGAACAACTGTCGACGTAAGGTATCCTCCAAAGTTTCTGTAAGTGGATTCTTTATGAAAATTTTCATATTAGAGGGAGAATCAGATCTAACAAATAGGAAAATTACTGATAACCTAGTTAAAGGTCAAACTTTAACACAGGAGAAAGTTAAATGTTAAAGAAACTGTTTCTTGTTTTGTCATTTGGTCCATCCAATCACATTTACCAGTCAGATTTTACCATGGGGACACTAAAAGCTGTCCTGTGCAGCCAATCATGGATGGATTTTGAATCTAATGGTGTCAAATTATTCAAGAAAGATTTGTCTTGGTATCCAAAGTACATTTTAGGGGAAAAGTCAAAATTAGTCAAAAAAATTAATATTTTTTAGGACACTGTAGTAAACACTATTTTACAGTATTCCAAAGAAGAAAAACAAGATGCAACACGTAAAGAGGTTAACGAATCCCTAAGTGGATTCAAGGCCCATCCAAAGGAATTCTTTACTGATCTAAATGCATACCTTACAAACAGATACAAAGGGGTAAACAAGAAGCAGAATCCCTAAATATGATTGCCTATATTGGGAAATTTCTTTTTTCAATAGATCCCAAAAAAGTTTCTGTTGAAAAAATTAATACCCATATATAAGATATAAACAGGACAACCAAAAGAACAACCAACTGTCAGAATTGAACGCAATAAGTCGAAAACAGAATACAATGTTTTTTGGGATTTATCTACAGTACAGATCTTGCACCACATCACACGCCGGTGCGCCGCGGCGCAGAACTTCGGTGCATCTACCAGTGCATCGGCGCATCTAATTCGGTGCATCGACCGGCGCATCTGGAGAAACGATCGATGCACCGATCGGTGCAACGGTCAAATCTGTCGGTGCATCGAAGGTTGCTCCGACCGGCGCATTTTGCTATTCGTTGCATCGATCGGTGCATAGACATTGTTTATTACTTACCGATCATTAATAATTACATTTTGAAATCACGACGACGGGAAAATCACTACTGCACAAATAAAATATATAATTTAATAGAGATTCGATATTTGAGAGATTTTTAGAAATACATTTCTAATAATTATATTCCAAATTCACTAGTAAATTGTACGTACATTGTACGTATCTGGATTTCGTTCATAATTGATTAATCTGTTTATGCGTTCCTCTAAGTAAATGAAACAATCATCACATCGTGTTTATAAGTGTAATTCAAGGGCGTATAATCTATGAGTCTAGTGCTACTCATTTCATGGTATTACTTTCCGATCATTTGATAAAATAGAATACAATCAACATGTGGAAATCACGGATGACGGGAAAAACAATATTGTATAAATAGAATATATATTTTAATAAGAGATTCGTAATGTAAGAGATTCGATATTTAACAGATATTTAGAATGAATTGCGACATTATATTCCAAATTCATGAATAAACTGTACGTATCTGGATTTCGTTCATAATTGTTTAATGGTTCCTCATAGATAGTAATAAAGTCATCACATCGTGTTCATTAGTGTTAATTCGAGGTTGGATAATGTTTTTATAATATGATGTTATAATTTTACATTTTATTTGTGTGTCTGAGTGAGGCTAAATTGAAAGTAAAACCTGTCTAATCAGACGGGCAAATCACGATGAGGACAAATGATTATTTAAATTAGTAAGATAAGTCTGTACATGTAGATTGTTCGTGTCCCTCTCAAACAAATAAGTCAAAGCCAAATATAGTTGAACTGTTTTCGGGATTATTATTCATTTGTTGTAATACAGATTGACTTATAGACTGATATTGTAATGGGTTGTGCTTGGAATTTACAGAATTATTCTATGATAGTCTCAGGATATATTGAAATGCGGATGTTTACATTAAAGATCTTGTTTTCAAACAAAAATATTGAAGTACGATATAAGATCGGATATTAGCGTACTCCAGTGGAAAAGAATCAAAAGATATTCCAATTTAACACACCACAATAATTTGTCATTTTGGAAATTCGTCAATATGACCTTACCATTTTGATCTTAATAGGTTAAAATTTAAACAAGCAGGAAAGTTTCATTTTTATTCTTGATTTTCTCTGACTCGGAATAGTTGAAATGATAAACATGAATTGCAATTATCATTATTTTGCTCTTTCATTTTGCTCAGTCATGATCAACGCCTTCCTTAAATTTTCTGTCAGATCATCGATCCCAGACTTCAGCAAATATTCCAATCATATTTTGCGTTTTATCGTCTTTCCCAAAAGCTATACGATTATGGTACTACAACTACTTAATGACAGTGGTTTATTGTTATTTTTGCAAATATGGATGTTTACACTGCTCGAATCTTATTCTAGGAAGTTTTATAGAGACAGGACTTCCTTTTCACAATGCAATTATATCTGTTTTGTAGGTTCCCGTGGGTAAGATACACACATGAACAATACGGCCCATCCAAAAGGGACAGATCCGTCAGTGGCGTTCTTCAAATTATAGCCCGTGGAGATATAGTTTATGAATCTTGCCTCAAGTGACGTGTTAAATCCCATATTGGGTTTGAGAAAGGGGTACACACAGCCTGATACACAGTTGCTCGATACAAGTGCAAACTATGAAATAACCATAATATAACAATTATAGATAAATGGTTGGCATGCATTGTTTCTGTTTAATTTTTAAATTATTTGATAACTTATAATAAGCAGATAAGTTGCTTTTCAGGTATTAAGCGGCGATTAAGGACTGAAAACCAGCGTCACGCATTTCCTCGGATATTGCTCCATAAGCAGATATACGTACCTGTTTGCATGTTTTAATTTTGATTTGATTTGATTGTTTGAATTAGATAAAGTCTTTAAAATGTTACCAGTGTTTGGGGGGGGGGGCTGAGATTTCATGTAGGAATTAAAATTAGAATAAGATTTAAATACGATCTGTTTTGTTTGCATCGTTGTATAACGTTGATAAAACACAAAGGGCAGCATTGGAATTACAAAATTGTGCGATTCCCTACCTCCCAAAATTATTCAAAATTATATTTCTGTCATTCTGATTTCCGTGTCGGGACATTCTGATCTATTAGAGTCTCACTTTATCTAACGCTTTGGTAGGATTGTACTTGCCCGGGAGTACTTGCTGTATATCACGTCGGGAGATTAAACCAGTGAATGTTCCGATCGTCGCAACATTCGATACACCGAGAGATTTCCCAGATTCATACATGCATACTGTATATTACGTAGCAATGTCTATAAGATAAATCGTACAATATTTGTATTCTGTTTCACAGATTCCCCTTGAAATAGACTAGATGCGAGTAGAAATAATCTTGATTTACGTCATTAAATATTCAAAATTCAGTCAAAGTGATGTCATAATTTGAAATCTACATGAAAAAGTACATCTAAAAATACGGTTTCGAAAATTGTTTATCAAATTAGAAAATTACGACAACACGGGCAATATATGGCAGGTTAAATGAGTCGCCAAGATTATAACACGCCGGTCTTTATGTTATAGTTTATGAAAATTGCCTCGAGTACAATGTCAAAATCTCATGATGATTTCTTCCGACCTGTGTTTACTGACAAGAGAGGGGTGCGCAGTTGTTGAAGCGAGTATAAACTAAGAAAAATCCAAAGTCCGATAATTATTAATTAATTGGCATGGATCTGCTAATTGTTTTCGTTATTGTTACTTGTTCTATCTAGACGGTTTTATCTGCATCGAGATGGCTGATTATAAGGCATGAACATTTTTTCCAGTTGTGTTAATTGTTATTCCTTAATAAGCGGATTTATATGTTTGAAATATTTATTAATCCATTTTTCATTTTGATATACTTTTCAAAGGGCTTTTTGTTCTATCTATGTGTTTTGTTTATACTAATCTTTAACAGGAGTTAGCTTACAAGGAATTCCATATAGCCTACAATTGATTTTAATTCATAAAGTTTGCTGATAATTGACTTAAGTATGGTAAAGCTCTCGAAGAGAGCATGTGCATGATCGCCAATAAAATTGCATTCTTTGTTTTGTTTTGACAGTTAGTTTAGAACTTTAGCCACGCGAAGTATACACGCAAACGCTTGTGTACTTTTGAAACATTAATTTGTAAGGCTTCAAAGTCATTTCCATCTCCTCCGGTGTTATTTCTGTGGTAGAGGTTTTTCAAAAATAATTTAAAACTTTTGAGACCTTTGGGGGTATAGGATATACGATCAATTCACATGTCCTTCTATTTTAAGTTTTTTTCCTGAAGGATAAGAAAATAAAAATCAAACATAGAGAGGCAAAGACGTGCTTTTCTATGAATATAATTGCGACTTCCATGACATTTGACAAAGTCAGACCCCTAGTCAGAGAAGGGGGGGGGGGGTTCAAGAACGCCTCTCTCCAAAATTTATTTAAAATCGTGCAGTTTTTCATCATTCTGAGCTTTTTTTAACTTAAGTGATGACCAATGTTGTTTAATGTGGACCCCTGCCCCCATCACTCTGGAAGTGATCATGATACACTCAATCCACAAGGTGGGTCTTAAGATTAAAACCTAGACGATCTCTGTAATCAAAGGTTAAGACGTTATTTTCTTTAATCAGAGTCCTAGACGACTTCTGCTGCAATCAGAGTCCTGGATGATGTTTAGACTTTTCTGTAATCAAAGTAGCCAAACATCCGCAGAGCACGGAAATTGATGGATTAGTGAATGGTCTTTGGTTTGTTTTCTTAACTATTGTAAGGAATAAAATTAAGATTTAAATGTTCACCCCCCCCCTCCTCCGTTTAATTTCGATTCAAACAAAATCAAACGGGAATGATTATCTTACAAGGTAGGCTGAGACTTAGCACAATAAAAGACGATAATTAACCTGATTGCATCCTGTGTCTTATTAGCGTCTGTTATTTATTACTGCTTGACCAGTACCAGACTGATTGCGTATTGATAATCAAACCGGTCGTGAGATGCAATGATATATCTAAATTTATCCCATGATACTACTTCCCGATGAATAACACATTGGAATATTTTTGATTTCGAAAGAAAATCGTATTGTCCCGCCAAATCCCGCTCACGAAAATGATATACTCCCATTTGAAAATTAAGAGATTTTGAGACGTAAGGAGTATGAAGCCGCCTATTAAGCATAGTGTAATTGTAATTTCATGCTCTGACATAGCATACCAGTGTATTCCTTCAGTCATACAATATTGTAATACCTTGATGGATCAAGATGCTGATAAGACAGTTAAAGTCGTAGAAACCTTAGCAATAGCGAATGTGTTTGGTCCCTCTAATATTTATGAATATTGTTACAATATAACTGTATTGAATTTTTCTATGTTGATGTGTTTATGTTATATATCTACAATAAAAATTTTATGTTTCAAAATTCCATACAGTTAAGTCACCGGACATTTTGTAGACTAATAATATAACATACTTCTGGTTTTGTTTCATACACAATTTAGACAAGGATTGTGAACTTTAGATTTTATGAAGAGAGTTATTTATATCTATATAATTACGTTTTGAGTTGGAGGAAATTTACTTAATATCACTTTGATGTCTCGGTCACCTGGCCATAAAAGGCATTTGCTTAATATGATATTCATTTTTACAGGTCGTTTCCATTAACGGGGTGATACAGGCATGTGAAGTGTTTGGCTATGCATGGACCTCAAGGATGACACGGGGTGGAAGAGGGGCAAGGGTTGGTGCAAGTCCCGGGGTGCAAGTCTGCATTCCCAGACTCCAGAGTGAAACGCATCATGGGATTAAATGCATTCGTTGAAGTTTACAGAAACAGTTGAATATAATTCAGAATCCACATGATCATTTGCGTTCAACAATGCGTTTATAGAGAGGTTTCGCAAGTTTTTAGCTCAACGTGTTGTGTTCACCAGATTTATTACCCTTTACATTCGATCGACTTCACTTCTTAATTAAAAGAGAGCTTCATCTTCTGTAGTTTATTTCTAGGCTCTGCGCGTAGGGTACAGCACTAAAACGAGTTGAGGTTAATCCATTGTGCGAAACCTCTCTAATACCAGAGGGGTTATTCATCAAGCTAAATGACCCCTCGAGGCGATATATATGTTATATGTTACAGTTACATGTTACAGTTACATGTTAAATTGTTAAGACTTGAAAGTTAATAATTAAGTTTTTTGCGTTATCTTTCAGATACTTATAATTAGTACACGTTGCTCTCTATGTTGGTGGTGATGACACGTTCTGCTTTCTTTTCAAGAAGCTGCAGTCTAATCTTTAAATGTATTCAGTTTATTGGTTTTGCATGTTGCATACATATTGATAAGTGTTTACATTCATAATTTAAAAAAAGCTTTGTTTTGATTTATTATTTAAAAAAATATTTTGGCTTGCTAATCGCACCCCCACCCCATTCTGATTGAAAACCGAAATTTTAAGGGGCAATCGCATCCCCCCTGACTGAAAGTTGGCTACGCCCCTGTGTTTCCCTTTGTCCCCTTTCATTTATCTTCTGTAAACTTGTTTGAACAAATTAATACTAGTACTACAAAGATAACTTCATTCGAAACGCATGCAATTCACTCCAATTATATTTATTCATGTATTTGCATTAGTGAGGGAAAGGGATTTGATTATAAAATTGACGATGGTTGCGAAGTTGTGATTTGGAAGGGAGGGGTATACTATACTAAGGTGTTATAAGACCCAATAATTAATATAAACAACCAAGCGCCTTCCTGATTGCATCCTAGCTCATCCTGTCCGCCAGTCTATCTCGATCGCATTTGATCAATGAATTTATAATTCCAGATTAAACTGACTCTTGATTTTAAAATAGGAATTCTAAATCTGTTACAAGTATTTAAAAGTTGGTGTCTATTATGATACTGGAAATTGGAATACTATATTTTGTATTACTATTCTATCTCGATCTATAGTATATAAATATGGATTTCTAGGTCTACAGTCTGTCATTCCCACATGGGCTTCATTGAAACATACGACATTGCAAAGTTTATCCATTTCAAACAAGCCAGGAAAACAGATAACTAGTCTTGCATCAGGCCCCGCAAATGTCCCATTTTCTCTCGGGAAATACATAAATATCAGAGACATATTTCATAGCCAGAAAAATGCATGATTTCCGCATGCTTTAAAATAATTAAACCTGCACATCGCTCCAAAACGCAATCTTGGGTTGTTTCGGGGGTGAACTTTATCATTTTGAGCTGAATGAAAGATTATAGAATGATGAACAAATGGGGCAACTCTTGTGTAGAAATACTTACGGTAAATGTGTCATTTCAAAGATTTTTCATTGAATTGCTTCGATCGGCGCCGACGATATGATTTTGGAAAGGTTTCTAAATGAAGAACGTGACGTCACTTCCGAATCATAGCATTCAAAATAAGTAGCTTATAATTACGGTAGAATTCTCGTTTAGCACGCGGGAGGCCCGGGTTCGAATCCCGTATTTCCCTTTTTATTTATTTTTTAACTAAATGATTGTTCTTTGATATTACGCAGAAAAAACAATTCTTATTTACATAAACTTTATATTAGAGCTTAAAACTGTAAAAACGATATATGTCAACATATTGCGTTTTGGAGCGATGTGCAGGTTTAAAATAATAAGTTATTTTGATATTTATATGTCATAATTAAATTGACCTGCCTACCCTTAATACAGGTTACCATGGCAGCCTTATCTCATTGATGATTTAAGATATAGCTATAATATTTTAGCATTGTATGTGTAATTACATAATCTACATTTTCTGAAAAAATGAGAGGGATATGTGAAATAATCACAAAATGAGAGCATTTTTATCAGAATATATGGATCGCCCCTTGTATAAAGACTTCAGGAAATTACATCTTCAAGGTGTTTGACAACTAGCCATATAAAGACAGAGCTAGTTCACTCCCACTTCATGTTTACTCTACACCAACTGCAAGGAAGGCCAGGAATATATTTACACAAATGATGATGTCCCCTAAAATGAAATGTCAGTAAAAAGGGATTCGCAGATATTGAGAACAAATTCATCTGGAATATGGATATAAAGAATCCAGGAAATTACATCTTCGAGGTGTTTGACGACTAGCCATATAAAGACAAGAGTTCACTCCCACTTCATGCTTACTCCACACCAACTGCAAGGAAGACCAGAAATATATTTACACAAATGATGATGTCCCGTTAAAATGAAATGTCAGCAAAAAGGGATTCGGAGATATTGATAACAAATGTTATGGCAATCAATATTGTACAGAAAAAAGCTTTACTTATGATCCCTGCCCAGAACATTTATGCAATCACCCTGGTTATCCTGATTATTTCCAAAACTTATGTATCAATTTTGCACAATGCTCCAACATGCCAATAAATCAACTTCAGGCTTCCGCTGATACAGAAGCTGTATTTATGGACCATAATTATTTAGAGAAATCAAATGAGGTAACATTTCTTGAGAAGGAAAATATTACAACAATTTCAAGGGAGGAAATATTGAAAATCAAACTGTCAACACGCACCCAGAATGCAAGTTAATAATGGAGAGATGAACAATGCAAAAGGATTACACCACCTAATTTTAAACGTGTGTGTACTTCAGGTGAAAGGTCACAAGAACAAGCTAGCAAGGAGTTTATTAGTACATTTAAATCAAAATACACTAATCATGGCATGAAATATGAAAAAACAGCAAAAGACAAATTTAGTTCAACAATCTTTTATCTCCTATTGTACGTTAACAAAAAAGTGTTCAGGCCATATATTAATAAAAAATACAGTACATTATGAACAATGAGTGACTGAGTTTGGGTTTCCCTGATGATAACAGTGTGTCAAGTTGTAATTATTATTTACAATAAAATTGATGGCACCTCTTTTCTTTTCAACTCACCGCAGAAATTTGGACATACAAACAAGTTTTTGATAACTTAAAGATGTCAATACTGGGATATGGAACTCAAGGACTTGTCCTGGTCAGAGGTGACATTGCTGTCAAAATACTAAGCCAAGTTGAAGTAACTTTGACTCGAACCTCGTTACCTGTGGAATCCAAAAGTTTTGTTTTTCATTGCCATGGCAGAACGTTACAGACATTCCTTACAGCACGCAGCAGGATTATTCAATGCCAGCACCATCATTGATGTTGCTGACAGTATGATGTAGAACATTCTGCCAAGTCAATGGAGCGATTTATAAGAAGTGGACAGGGCAATAAAACCTATAAAATTGCGGATAACCTACAGGTACCACCTTTGAAAAAGTTCAAAAGCTCTGACAAGAACAAAGGGGAATTGATCCGATGCCTCCATAAACACACTGAAGCAGATATAGGATTGAACAAGGACCAAGACTTAATACTTTCCGGTGGACATGTAGAACCTAACAAATCAGTTTTGGTAACAAGTAACAGGGCAGTGATCATGACTGACTGCAACCACCAAGAAGCTGATACATGTAAAGTGAAGCTTTTGAATTAAATTGTAGGCTGTGGCTAAAGTGTCCTAAAGAATTAAATCGTAGGCTGTGGCTAAAGTGTCCTCAAGAATTGAATCGTAGGCCATGGTTAAAATATGCTTAATTTAACTTAATAAAAGAAAATGTTATCTGTCCAATACAAGATAAGATAATTCAATTTTTGTGATTTTGTAACATGGGGTCTATGGGGAATATTTCAAATATAACATCATTTTGAATTTTGAATATTTAATGAATATTTCTACTCGTATCTAGTCTATTGCCTACCTGCAGCTCCCCTCTCTTAGAGATCATCCATTTTGTGTGTAAGACAGATTGAACTTCTATGAGATGTACTTGCAGAAAATGGAATAACTGTTCTATGGCATGTAAGGTATGCAAAGGCATTTGTGCAAGTACCTCCATTACTGATCACGAAAATAATGATTACTAAAAAATGAAGGCTGGTGATAGGCAAGGTTGAAAGTGATTGTTGTTACAACATAAAAGTATTAAGCTTATTTAATCAGCATTATTTTTTGCTCTCTATAAGTAAGACACATATATGTAAGTTAAGATTACAAAATGAAGGCAGCATTTTTGATAATGAACATAACGTAATCGAACCATGCCCTGTATAAAGACCAGGAATTTACTTTGCGTTACACTAGCACAACGTGAAACACTATTTTCTAAGCACTACTAAGGAAGAATACTTAATGTCTTATCCATAAGTAATAAGCACTACTAACTACTAATTCTCAGGAATAAAAAGTTCACACTTATCATACCTATTGAGAGATAAATATTGCTTATCCTCGGCCCAGGTACGTCTTATCCGTGTGTCATGTGACTACTGCGTTAATTAACTAAGTAAAGCATTTCAATTTAAGTGTAGTATGTTTGCATGCAGCAAGCATTTAATCATTTTTGATTTTTGATAACTCCTTTGGATCAAATATTTAAATTCTACTAGAGTGCGTGGAGTGGAAACAAGTCTTCATTCAAGCACTAAATATCAAAAGGAAGATTTCAGGACCCCTTAACTTCACTCCTGGACTTTTCTATTCAACACCACCCATCCCCCTTCCCCAATTATCCCTAATGATCCCAGAATGTTCGTTTCTGTGCCCCCTGTCCATGGCCAGTAATTAATCTATGTGTATATTGTCTCCCTCCAAAAGGTAGGAAAAACCAGATGCAGACATAAACATTGACAAGGTGAGGGGATTTAAATATAAAAATAGTCTTGTTTTTGGCTCTGACTTAAATATCTTGACACTGTTTAACGAAGCCGGTTTAAGGAATGAGAGGCAGAAATAATTCCTAGATGATCTTTCTTTACTGTAATTAAGATGCTACTTAACCGCAATAGACTAGATGCGAGTAGAAAAGTCTTGATTTACGCCATTAAATATTCAAAATTCAGTCAAAGCGATGTTATATTTGAAATCTACATCTAAAAGTACATCTAGAAATATGGTTTCGAAAATTGTTTATCAAGTTTGAAAATTTAATTATTTTTGAAAGTGTGACTTCTAGTTCGGGTTGATTCTCCATAGAGCCCATGTTACAAAATCGCAAAAAGTGAAATATCTTTTCTTATATTGGTCAGATAATATTTTCATTTACTGGACATATTTTGATTTGCATAACTATTAGATACATAAGGGTTATATGAAAATTGAACCACTAAAACAGATGTAATTTAAGTTAAAGGGAACTTTCTACTATACCCGCCATGCTATCTGACCCGAACGAGCCACCTGGTGGTGAAACTGGTAACTACCTACTCGCATCTGCGTTATTTTAAAAGGGATTAAGTTATTTACCTTGTGATAATTTAATACTACTTATTGATTGGTTTGCCAAATATAATACCCCGTATAAGACCCTTGTCTCTGATTGTAAAACATCTGTATATTACATTATGTGAAACAATTCCAAAAAGTTTTGTCTTGAACTCAATCAAATAGCAATATATTTCAACATGTAGAAATTATTTATTAACATAATGTCGGGCACTATAGGTTAAAGGGTTTTCTGTTTTGCTCTTTTTGTGTCACACTTGAATTGTGTGCTTTATTTATTTGGGACCACTAGGGGTATGTAGATGTTAATGAATGGGAATTTTTCATCTTTTTATTTTTATGTTTTCATTAAACAGCCAGAAAAAAAACTATTTTTCATTTCCCAAGGAATTTAAAATGTATCTAATATATTATACAATCAGACAGACTGGCTATTCTAATCCGTTATGAAAGGCCATTTGTTTTTTTTCCACTACAGGATGTTTCTTCAGAAGTTAATTAATTGTTTATCTTAGTGTTTAGATGCATTGTCCCTTGACGCTTTCATGAAATAAATGAACTTTGTGATGGACTTGTTACATTATTTTCATTTTAGGTCTCTCTTATTAGTTGCATTGCAGAAGTCTAATATTATTCTCTCCGTGTGCCGAATGTTCTTATACCCGTAGCCAAGGGGTGGGGGTGGTTCAAGGAGTGCGAGAATTCGAATTGAATACAAAATAAATACGTAACATATAAATATATAAGTACATAATGTCTAGCCAAGTCTTCTTGCATTTTCTGAACTTCAAATACGCCTTTTGATGTGTGGTAACAAAATACTAAATAAATATTTATGTTACTCCAGCTTGTTTTCATATTAATTTGGCAATAAAACATGTATAAAGAGATAGCAAATTGTGCACAAACCCAATCCCTTCCCCGATCGGGTCGCGTTTACTATGCATGTTATAATGTATAAAAGTAATTTGTAATAAAGACAATAATGCCCCCCCCCCTATTGCAACCATCTTCGTTCACTTGGCTCCCGTCGATGGACACAGTTAAGACCGAGCGTGCAATGTATTGCAACATTTTGTCAATTAATGGCATTGGCCCGGGGTATCAACACACATTTGATTGAAATAATTCAAACCAAAGTTCCAAATGAATAAAGAACGTGAAGGTTCTGTTTGACATTCGAACAAAAATTTATCCAGTCAAACATAGATTTCTAATATTTGATCTTGATTAGATGTATTTATTGATCCTTAATTAAAACTACAGATGGTTCACTCAATTTCGAATAAACAAAAAATAATCCTATACACGTTTACTTGGTTCTCATGATACTGCCTATAACCTATAATACTCATGTATCAAAACAAATATTAATTAATCCGTCTGTGTGATTGCTCCCTGACTCAAACTAAGCGAACCCCGATTTCAGTTCTAAATATTTCACTTGAAACGATTTAGCCAACATGATACAATATGCCATTTGATTAATTATACATGTATAAAGCCAATTATTATCAAAACCCATAAATGCTCACAATATAAATATAGTTTTATTGATGGCCAATAACAGATATCAGGGGCGTAGCCAGCTTTCAGTCAGGGGGGGGTGCGATCGCCAAAAAGATTTCGGGTTTCAGTCGGGGGGGGGGGGGGGGGGTGCGATTGTGACATAATCGGGGGGTGCGATTGTGACATAAACCAGCCAAAAAAATGATTTTTATATTGAATTTTACAAAATTAGATGCAACTTCATTCCAAATTGAGCTAGAAGCTTCAAATAAAAAGCTTTAAAGTTCTTTTTCTCCTCTTTCTCAGGGTCTTATTCTTATTCGCAACCCCCCCCCCCCCCTGGCTAAGCCTATGGATATTTAGATAAGCATCCAACCGCGCAAGCAACCAAGCAAGCAAGCAAACGACCATCAAAGCAAGCAGGAAACTAAGCAAGTAAAAAACATGCAACTTACAAATAAAGCAAGCAAACAACCGACAAACCAACCAATCAAGTAACTAATCAAACTCTAATCCAGCAAAGAAACCAAGGAAGCAACTAAGCAACAAAGAAAGAATGCAAGCAAGTAAACGGTCAATCAAGCAATCAATCGTGCAAATAAGCAAGCAAACAAACAATCTACCATCCAAGCAACTAATTAACATAATTCAATAAGATTAAAATTAAACCTTGCGCACATTTTCTCTACGGGGGTCGTACGGCGGCCGGAGCTTCAAAAAACTAGATACACGTTGAAAGTTCCAAAGTGCAAATTGTAGCTCTGTGCTTAATTTTGGTTATGTTTAAGATGAAACTTTTCAGATTTGCTTCACTTAATGCATATCCCCAGGATTTCAAAATACGATACAAATGTATGTATTACAATTGGAGACAAATTTCTAATACTTGTCCAATCAATCAGTGATATCAATTTCATTGTTTTCATAACTGGGAATGTTTAACTTGATTACAGGAGATCGGCTAGGAATTGTTTTTCAGGCTGAGAAACGAAGAGGCACTTTTAATTAACGCCTCCTGGCGACTTAAGAATTGAGTAATATAGAGCTATCATATTGATTACATTTATCAATCACAGAAATGAAACACATTGGAGCATACATGAAGTTAAATAATTGGGGATGGGAGGGGGGTAGTGAACACACGGGATACTGAATTCTTCCTCTTAAACATAAACTTAAACGTCAGTGCTTGAATGAAGGCTTCCCCCGGGGCTTCCCTTTAACAGATTTAGGGAGTTTAACAACTAGTTTTACTGAAACTGAAGATTTTCAATTGACTTTGTTATAACATCTTATTATAATACACTGGATATTATGTAAAAGTATTGATGTGTATTTCGTACTCCTGACAATCGAATTTCATATCAAACATTTGCAATATAGTTTTACAGTGGTATTAATTACAGTGTTGTTGCTTCAATAAATGCAACACATTTACCAGATTTTAGATTGGACTTTCTACACGATGATAAAATATTTTGGTGATATTCTTTTCGATAAAACCCAATCACAAATCTCATGGCATCGACTTTATTGTATCTGCACATGTGAAAATGATCTTGCATGTAGAAATTTCATTATATGTAACCCCCCACAGCTCCCTCCCGACCTGTAGGATTAAAATGGAATAAGTGATTGATCATTGATCTGATAAGCCACTTATATGCAAGATTATTAATTTTAAAAATAGACCAACTTGATATTGTTTAAAGTTAGTTTTAACATATTTTCCATCGATATACGGTAGCATAGAAATAAACATGTGACTGTTTCCAGGGGCTGTTTGGCATTTTGAAGACAATCCTTTTGTTTCTTGTCACTTTTTAATGTGTTAATATTCAGCATTAAGTGTTAACGTTCGGCGGTTGGGATTTGGCGTTTGTTAAAAATCGCAGGTCGTTCATTGCATCACTAGAAATATGTCGAGTCGGGGTTTGATTTTGCAGAGATTATTATTTAAGACTTCATTATTTTTCTAATCCTCATTACATGAACTTTAGATTAAACAAATGATCAAAGGATGGCTTTTTGCACCACTGTTGAATCGGGGAATGATTGTGCAGCAAAGTTTTACATGTAAATCATACTAGTCATTCAAGACCCTGTACAATCCACTTTAACAACTGTCAGGAGGGCTTGTAACTCGATTTAATCATGCAGGGTATTTATTGAGAGGGGTTCCGGGGGATATTGGTTATATACCAAGGGCAATGTGTTAAGTTTGAAGAAAAGTTTAAGGTTTATTCAATAAAAAGAGATTATAACACATCAATTACACAATCACACCAATTCGTGTGATTTAGCTGGGAATGCCTTTTGTGAATATGTATATTGTGTGAAGGAAAAAAGAGCGTCTGCGTCTAACAGTTAATTACAGTAGCAATGTTTTTCTAGATACTTAACTGCAGGTGATCAAAGATGTCAAATCATGGGAACCAAAAGTATAATCTCATGAAAGTTTAAACGCTTTAAATTACAATATCCAAATGCTTTTGCTTTAAACTATTGATTCGTGCTCTTGTGCTAAAATGTCACTATGTGGCCATTTGAAATAGGTAATTGGTATCTTCCGAATTTCCATATTTTCAAATAAGTCAGACGATGACTAAAGGAAAATAACTAGAATCAAACCCCCAAACTGGCCCCTGGCATTCTTAATGACTTGATTTCAAATATTAATATACAAGAAACAAACTGGAGACATAAATAAGATCGGGTACGGGAGATGAGGGGTGAGTAAATGGGACATTGTATGCCCCCTCTGTAACAGACCTTCAATACAAAATTGTTTCAAATCCCGGGTTTCAAATCACACTAATAGTTTTAAAATGTACAATTTAAGCAGTTTATTCTAACCAAACCTGTAATCCTTTAGTTTCTTCAGGAATTTGCAAAAGAAAGTATTTGAATTTTTTATTAGGCTCAGCATTATTTTGCAACCAAGATTTATTCATTTATATTGTATTTAGAAAAATAGTATTTCAATCAGACAGACGTTCTAATGAGTTAGGAAAATACATTTGTCCATTTCCTCTCAGGAAGTTTTCAAAAGTAATCTAGTCGATTTGTTTATTTTAGTGTTTAGCATTGTTTTTCCTAACTTGACGCTTCCATGAATAGAATGACTTTGAAATTAGATTTTTTATAATTTTAGCTTTTACACGGACATAATTATTGTATATTTCTACATGAACGTCGCCCCCCCCCCCCCCAAATTACAGATATACAACTTTGGGTCGGAATGCTTTATTTTGCGCAGAGAGACAGGCCTGATGGTGCATCGGGGATGGTAACAATGTGGTTTATACAATCATTAAAACACTGCAATGTTTGTAGAATGAAAATATTAAGTCATGCATTGGTCAATATTGAATTTAAACTGGCGGGGATTTAACAAAACGCCCGATCGTTGATTGTCTTACTGGCTTGCTTGAAGATAATGCACAGATCAAATAGCATTGATTTCTTCTGAAAATATTAAGTCATGCATTGGTCAATATTGAATTTAAACTGGCGGGGATTTAACAAAACGCCAGATCGTTGATTGTCTTACTGGCTTGCTTGAAGATAATGCACAAATCAAATAGCATTGATTTCTTCTTAATCAGATGGATAAGCTTATTGTTTTCTCTAATTAAAAGGCGGCTTTAAGTTACTTTTACAGGATTTGCAAATTCGCAATCAGACTGGCTTATTTTAATCCGGTTTATTTGGTGTTTGATTTCGACTCTAACTGAAATAATTTATCACAAATAATGGATAAGCAAACAGAGACCGGTTTAAAAATGAGAATAGAGGCAAAAATAACTCTATTCATAAACTGTAATTAAAACCCAGGAGCAATTCTAGACTGTTAGATAATCTTTTCTCTAATCAAGGTGATGTTGGTACATGTTCGCAGTTAAAAAACAAAGACTATATAGCAATTAATCCTTTTGTTATCATTAAATGTTAGATTCTTATTATTTTTGTTGGACAATTTTAAAACTTCTGTCTCCGATTGTTATGCAGGCATGTGTATGAAAAAGAGAGTTTCGTCTTCTTATAGTTTATAACTAGACTCTGTACGCAGGGTAATAGTGCCCCTATTATCCATGTTCAGGGGCATAGCCAACTTTCAGTCAGGGGGGGGGGTACGATCGCCAAGAAAAACAATCTCGGTTTTCAGTCGGGAGAGGGGTGCAATCGTGGCAAAAGCAGGCCAAAAGATGCAACTTCCTTCAAAATTGAGCTAGAAGCTTCTTTCTCTTCTTCTGTTTCATTGTTCTATTTTATTGGTTATGCATCGCACCCCCCCTGGCTACGGCTATGCCATTTGAGAGTCAAAAAGAGAGGCGACAAGACAGTTAAAACAAGTACTTCCAATAAATACTTTTACAGTTTTAATGTGTTTATCAACGACCCTACTAGTCAAATTAATGGAAACGAAAAATAAATGCTTTCATTACGGAAAAAACCGGAAAACCGTAGAAATATCTACCTGATTCGCTAGAATAGTCACATTACTTCAGTGCAAACAATTGATATATATAATATTTATTTTATATTATTGATATCTTTCCCCTGACAATATGTTATCTCATGGTCCGTTAACATTATCAACAATGTGATTTACAACAAGAGATTAACCAACATTTCTTAATTAAAAAGTTGATATTTCTTGCTTTTTTAAAGCAAAAACACTATGACACAATAGCACAAAGGCAAAATCAAAACATGTTGTGGAAATAAAAGGCATACAAAATGGCCATTAAAAGGGAAATCTTGCCGTTTTGCAACCATTCCTAAAATCAGTAAAGCATACCAGACTGAGAAACGCCGGATTATGGACAACTGGCTGATGTAATTATGAGCGACAAGACAGTTCAAACAACACATGACGCTCAATATCAATATGTTCTAATGTTTCTTCCAACGGCCCCGTTTATTATATTATTAAAACAATTGCTCAATTTGCAACAACGCTGTATTTATTTTTCTATGTGATATACCTGATATATTGATAATATGTCTTCCATAACAAATGCTTATATCTTACCTCAGTCATTTCATTATCT
Organism: Owenia fusiformis; assembly: GCA_903813345.2. Taxonomy (NCBI): domain Eukaryota; kingdom Metazoa; phylum Annelida; class Polychaeta; order Sabellida; family Oweniidae; genus Owenia; species Owenia fusiformis. The sequence goes on along the minus strand of CAIIXF020000003.1, from coordinate 1,384,744 downwards.
CATGGTTAGACATCATCAATCTTATGATTTACCACAAAGAATTACACCATTTCTTAATTTTTTTTTACTTATCAAACATCACTTATTAAAAATATAAAAAATGGACAATAAAATTTTTGAATAAAACTATCAAATCAGTCATTGCTCAGCAAATACAAAGTATAAAGGAATAATAAACAGAACGTGTTCGCACAAAGTTGAAAATACGGATCGGCAAGTCAACAAGTCTGACCGTTAAATAAACAAACATAACTTATGTCTCCAATTGTTCGTCTGCTGGTCAGAACTTGGTATCCACTTCGGATAACCAATTTCTGAGAATACTGATGTCTTAAATAGATCAGACTTTTTGCATAAAGACGTCTTTAAATAAGAATATTTAATCTGCAATTTCAATTAATATCGTAAACCACAACACCTTGCTGGCGTCTGGTAAATCTAAAAATCTGTTTTTCTTAAAATATTACATTTTTATTAATAGATTTATAAAGTGTAGCTTTCTTTTAAACGAATTGTCCTTATCTAGCTTTATGGATTATCACGCTTCTATTTAGCTAAACACATCGATACTTACAACTCGTTGTCAGTCCAAAAACCAAGCATACACATGTAGCATATTCAAATAAATGTATGACTAGGCCTATCATATCACGCGCGTTGTTCTAAAGTTAACAACATTTTAATGCAATAGAATAAGACACGATAATTAAAAAGATAAACCTCGGTATTCGGGCCTAAAAACCACGGATACGTGTATCAATACCTAGGGGTAAGCAGAAATAACCTTCCAAATAAGTGTATCAATAATCAAGGATAGCGACACCTAAGCACCGAGTAAGATGGTAATAAGCAGTTTATTGCAAGTTATTAAACACGATTTTGTCTTGTGTAGTTAACTCAGTATAATTTATTTGCGTAGAAACCTTATCCTCATTTTTTATTGAATTTCATCTTGAAATCCAACATTCTACAGTTGAACTTTTTCATTTCAATTCTCAATATCACAGTGTGGTTAAGAACATCTTAGTCAAAAGCAACAATTTTCCTTAATACAGGGTGAGCTAAAAAGGTAACCCAAACAAATCTTAATAACCCAGTCCAGTCATTCTGCATGAATTTAGTGTCATATTTTGCAGAATTGAGCCTTGGTCAATGTATTATCAATCTAGTCTCAGTGGTCTATCTCTAGTGGTCATGATTTTATGGCCATTTTATACCATGCAATGAAATATGGGCGTCATGCCTGGAGGTCAACTTGAACGTATCGGGCTTAGTTTTTCAAATCAGGAGCATAAAAATCGTGTGTTATGGCTCTCATCTTCATTCTTATCTCTTGTTTTAATGTTTCAAGGGTTGTTAGTATAGAAAATAGGTCCACAGATAAAAAGCTGGTGGTATTGATGTCCAGTCATTTAGGCACATTTCGATATTTTGAGCACATTTTGTAAATGGCCATAAAATCGTGACTATTCAGGATAGATCAATGACACTGCAAAATATGATGTCAAACCCATGCTGAATGACTGGGTTATTAACAAAAATTTGGTTGGGTTACCTATTTTGGCTCATAATAATAACCTGATGTCAGGGACAGGGATATTTGACATTTTGTTGCCTTTTCAAGGATATTTTTAGAACACTGATTGTACTTAATTTCTAACAAATCGTTCTCTGTTTTAACAGAAAATGTATCAAATTGAATATAATAAGGGCAAAACATTTGATAATAATAACAGTTATCAACTAAAAGTAGGGCTTCCCCTATATTTCACCTGGCATTTGCGGTTTTTTCTACTTTTTTTTACATAATCCTTCCCTGAAAACATCAAATAACTGTTTTCAGGACAAAATAAGCCTTTACAAATAATTTAGTTGTGCTATTGAGTTCAAATATTACATATCTTGGAAGTAATTAAACAAAAGTAAGGTCACCCCAAAGATTGGTGTGGTAAAATATTGAAATTTCAAAGATTATTGTCACCCTCAATATTCAACTAATGACCCTGATACTGATCAAATACAATTTTTAGGTATACATTAACCTCCTTGATTTTTTTCATGCAATTCTGATGAATTGATACAGAAATAAATACATTGTTATATTAAATTCGGGCTATTTGATGGCCTATTTTCAGATATTTGGGGCTAGAAATGCCAATTATTGCACTCAAATAGTTGGTTAACAATTTCTAGTTGCTCTTATGTCAGTAAACTATCATAATATTGTTTGTTTAAAAATAGTTTATACTCATTATTACTCATTTAGTTGACAAGAGCATTTCATTTTGAAATTAAAAAATATTTACAATCCCATACTCAAATTTGAAGGGGGGTACCTAGAATGTGACATTTCATATTTGTCCACTGCATATATTTTTCTATATTTTTGATATGTTTTTCAACTGGTATCAATATACAATATAAGCCTAATTTAAAAACTGTTGCAATTTTTGGGATGTTAAACTTCCATTTGCCTAGCCTATAACTAAGAACATTAGTTCTACATTTATATAAAATAATTCAATAAAATACCCCTAATCTTTAGTAAAAAGTGCTCTGATTGGCTAGTCTAGTGAAAGTTTTTGGCACCAAATTCAAATATTATGAAATTTCAAAAGAGTTTGTAATTGAATTTCCAGTAATTACATTCATAAAATATATGACATAATTTAAGATGCATAAAACACAAAAAGTAACAACTGTAGTATTACATTTCTTGCGATGCATTTGAAAGTCAATGGGTAAATAATTGGGCTATATCCATTCATATTTCCCGCTTACACCGATATTGCCCATTTTATTTAATAACCTTCGTGACAATATCATGATGTCATGTTTCATTTCCCTCAAATTTTACTTGCACACAAATCTAAGTCGTCATAGATATAAAGTATCTAATTGTATAGTTATGTCGTCATTACATGAAAAATGCCTCCGTTCTTGCCCAAAAATGCTTCCAAAGGCCAGTCTCTATGGGCAGATCTCAGGTTTATTTCACATATTATAGTTACATATTATGATATGTTTTGTAGATGTGAATATAGAGAAGGAAGATGAAGATCTCAATTCCAGTAAGTACCTAGTTATTAAAAAAATACTGATATCTAATTGGCTCTGATAAACAGGTGTTCTGTATTATACTCAAATGAAAGAGGATTCAGATTTGATTACAAGTTTTGTATCATTAATCTTATTTTTGCCTTAATATATATACTCTGGGTTTCCAACCAGCTATTAACAAAAAACTGTTTCTTAATATTTTCCTTATAATATAAAGTTTTTAGAATTTGAACTTTTGAATGTGATAATAATAATCATGTTTTTATCGCACCGTCAGGGTGCTATATTGTCATCAGTTTGTTCAGGCGGGTGGGTGGTTGGTTGGGTGGATAAACATTCGGTCGGATGGGTGGGCTTCCCCACTAAGCTTGTCCAGCCAAACCATTTCAGAGATTCATCTTAAATTTTCAGGGATGTTTCAACGTATGAAAGTTTAGAACTGATCATTTTTTGGCATTCTTGGTAAATGTTAAGCAGCCATTTTGGATTTTCAGTCCAAAAATCTTGTCTGTCGAGGCTTGTCTACACGTATCCAGCCAGGGATTCATCTGAAATTTTTAGGGATGATTCTATGTATGAAAGGATTTTTCGTCCTAAATCTGGGGCTTGTCTACAGGTTTCCAGCCAAACCGGTTCTTCGTGAAAGGGTGCAATTCTATTCACTCTGTGTATTGTTTCATATGTTACTGATTCCATTGTCTTGTTATTAATTATTTTTGCAGGGAGACGATTATTCATTGATTCACATGAAACTCACGTAAGACCGATTGACATCTGGAGTCTAATAATTATGAACCATGGAATATATATACCCCCTGGGGTGTCTTTTTATCGCACTTTGAAAAAGTGCTATATTGTCGTCGTCTTGTGCTGTTGGGCGGGCGGGCGTGCGGTCGGGCGGGCGGGACATAAACCAAATCTTGTCATCAAATTTCCAGGATAACTGCTTACCTGTTCAACTTGAAATTTTTACAGATGCAAGAGCAGACTAGTACCAAGATCTGATTAGGTTAAGGGCATGCTGGGTAAACTACGTGGTGGCCATTTTGAATTTTTCAACAAATCTTGTCATCAAAATTCCAGGAAAACCACTTTTCCGTTCAACTTGAAATTTTTACAGATGCAAGAGCAGACTATTGCCAAGATCTGATTAGGTTTTGGGTATGCTGGCTGAATAACATGGTGGCCATTTTGAATTTTTCATAAAAATAAAAAATAAAAATATGAATATCAATTTGTAGGATTTATCAGGAATGGTCCCAAAATCAAATCATGTAGTGCATTTTAAATTTAGTTTTAATATTAATTAACATTGCTGTGGTGTTAATGTATCTTTCAGTTACAAGTCAACAAGCTATGGCAGCTGTAGGTGCACAGGATGGTTACCCACTGGATAAATTAGGTGAGCAAAATAAATAATATTATTATATCATTGCAATGTGACACGCTTTCTCATTGGCTAGGAAGCGATCACATGATTAAAAATGTGATGGCGTATTACCCTGTCAAGTGTACAAGTCTTATTTCCAACTATATATTCCACAGAGTATATACCACGGTACAAGTAATTACATTGTGGACATGCATTAACATGGGCATTAACATCAATATTTCTTCTTGTATATCAATAATTAATCAACAAGTTTATTCAACAAATTTATGCATTTATATAAACTATTCACCTAGGCAGAGGATAATTTGAGAAAAGCCTCATTTTTGGCTGGTTGATCCGGAGATACATTTGTAAAAATCAAAATCGTAGATATAATCTAGCCTATTGTCGATTATCAACAACAACTGGGCCCATGACTTGGACTTTAGTTGAAGAGGTGGAGGAGTTGTTCCTAAGCCCGGGTACTACGGGTTGCGGAGAAGTGAATCCTAAAACCTCTGATGAGTTTCCTCCTGTGCAAGGAAACATTTTCGAAGGGCAGAAAACAAAATTGTGGTAAGTTGGAAAGTCTAGATCTCGATAAATTTTCGTTGAATATCAATGACAGTCAATCTGAAATTCACGATAAATATTAACTTTCTAGACTATATGGGAATTATATCAGCTATTCCATCGAAGTGGATCTCCTTATTAAAAAGCGACCGCACAATGATAAGTGTATCAAACTATGAGCCCAGATTGGAATCTATCCATATTGCAGGTAAGATTTTTGATATTTCACAGCTGACCACAAAGCTTATTCAGTCAAGTATAAATGAAAATAATTTTAATTTATCAAAAAGTGTGCAACAAAGCGCCTCGCAATTCAATGTCTCAGTAAATGACATATGTTCGATGGCTTACAGAGTAACAAAGAACAATTTTTTTCGCAAGCTGCAGTATAGAATCATTAATAATATTTACGCGACAAACTTGTATCTGAAAAGAGTAAAGATAAGGAAAAATGGCGCGTGTGACTTTTGTGGGGAGGAAGAAACTGTTCAGCACCGGTTCTGGATTTGCAAAAATGTACAACCTCTCATTAAAAACATGAAAATGCATTGGGAGCCAAAGGGTATAGAATTAAAGGAACAGCACGTAATAGTGGGATATTTTGGGAACTTACTTTTCAAAGAATTCAATTTTGCTATTTTAATTTACAAGTACTATGTGCATACGAAGATTTTTAGAAGAGAACCTATATCATATTTGGGGTATAGGGCGTATCTTTCCGAGGGCTCCAAATTAGATAATTATGATTTCTAACTTTAAATAGCGTTCTATGCTTTATTTTATGGCATGATCTTTCCTCTATATTTATGTGACATTTACAGTATGCATGTGTCTGACTGGGATGTATGAAAGATGAGCGGGTATGGATGGGTAGGAATGTATGTGTGAAAGGAAGAACGTTTGGAGGTTGCCTTAAAATGTAAAATGTAAGAAGTTTAAACTGAAATAAAATAAACACTACAAAAAAAAAATGACAGTCACTCGAGTGTGCGTACCATAACATTTGATAAATGAAAAATGCATATAGGGCCAATGAATGCCAACACCGATAAAATCGTGAGAACTAATGAAAACGTTCAATATTTTATGAATATGTTCCAAGTTATCACTCACCTGTGATTATTGCACGGCAGTTATCACTCACCTGTGAATATGCACCAAGCCATCACTCGCTTGTGATTATCACATCACTCAACTGTGAATATTGCACCACAGTTTTCATTCGACTGTGAATATGCACACAGTTATCACTCACCTGTGATAATTGCACAACAAATCACTCACCTTTCTTGTTCTGATGCATATCTGATAATTTCTTTACATATATAGAGTGTTTATATTTAAGGAATAAATAATGATAGGCCATTCAATATGGTGAAATTCAGCAAGAGTTGGACAGAATGTTGTACAAAGCACGAACCGAAGGTGAGTGCATTTGTACTATCATTCTGTCCAACGAGTGCTGAATTTCACCATATTGAATGGCCTATCATTATTTATTCCGATTCAAACATAAAAATTAGTAAAAGCCGTGTAAAAATATCAAAATAAAAAAATCAAGGAGGAGTTGAAGATAGGAGCACTGATGCTCAAGAAGAATTCCAGGAGTGAAGATACAAAGGGCAGATAAACAGCAGATAGGTGGTTTTGGCCATACGTAATCACAACTTGCAGCCAAGGGAGGCTGTATTACCCCAGGCCTTTTAATGGGGGGAAAATGTTGGCTCGAGGAGTGTCTATAATCAGATATAGGGAGCAAGCAAAACAATTGTTTCAATTTTAGTATATTTTTGGCACATATCTTCCTTGATATGTCAAATTTAACGATTTAAAACATCATTAATAACAAATGTTGTATTTAAGAAATCAGAAATACCTTAAGAATGTGAAAAAGTTTGTCATTAAATGCCTTTATATGTGTAATGATGATGAATACATCACTTTGATAAACATAAACAAGTATAAAAAGATGAACAAGAAACTTAATGTTCTCATTTCAGGATGTTCCAACACTTCTGCACGTAAAAGCCATGGGAATGGAAAAGAGAAAAGCAGTGAGACTACTGATGACTAATATGTTTAGTAAAAGGGAGCTGTCACACACCAACTCAAGCGGTACAACATCAGCAGCAGGGAAGCAAATAGTTTGCAGCTTGTTTAGCCTTGGGCCTAGATACCAGCGTATCATTGGTGAGTCTGTCTAAAGCTTGATTATTAGAATCCAGATTGAAAGTCTGGAGTCTATTGCTTTTGCCTGTGTTGGCATATTTAATTTGTTCAATTACATTGGTACTGACTCAGCTACATGCATATCTATGTAAAGGTAAAACCAACCTGGAGTCTTAAATTGAATTCTATTCATTTTGCAATTTTAGTTTATTCCACATTAAACACACATATTCTATATTGGTCACAGTAAATGCAATTTATTAGATGTTTTAGCAAAATTTACTTTTTTCAATTAAAATATATTGTTTTACCAAACTGAAGTTTAAAGACACCTTTCAATGCATTTCTCTGTATAATGCAGAGAGGCATTAGACTTCTTACAGGTTACATGTCATATCACATTGTTTACTCCATATCGTCATGCTCCGATGTCATATCGCCATGTTCATATCACCATGCCTTACAAATTACATGTCATATCACCATGTTTATTCCACATAATCATGCTCCGATGTCATATCACCATGCCTTACAAGTTACATGTTATATCACACTGTTTATTTCATACCTTCATGCTTCGATGTCATATCACCATGTTCCTATCACCATGCCTTACAAATTACATGTCATATCACCATGTTTATTCCACCTCTTTATGCTCCGATGTCATATCACAATGCCTTACAAGTTAGATGTCATATCACCATGCTTATTCCATATCATGATGCCCCCATGGCATGTTTATTCCATATCTTCATGGGCCCCTGTTATATTAACATGTTCATTTATTTATGTTTCATACCAACATCAGTGAAGAAGTTATCTTGTCGATATAGCACCATACTTACCCAATGTCATTTTTTATTCATGTAGAGATCAATGTTTAGCAATGAGGGAGCTGGAGAAGACTGGAAGGAGAGGGTCTTCCGCAATGCAGGCGCATCAATGCATGGCCTTAGTGAGGAAGTTACAAGGGCCAACACCACCATCTTCCCAGGTCTCAGATATAGGAAGAGGGGAATCTCTCCGCCAGTTATTGGGTAATTCATTTGAATGTATAACATGGCAAATTCTAATCAAGTCTCATCCGTGGACTACTTTTGGGAAATATACATTTAAAAATTATGAAATTTCATGATCCCAAATACTCATTCAAACATTTGGAAAAAAGCAAAGCATATTTGTCATGATTAAAAAATCTTTTCAGGAACACTTCTAGAGGAGATGCAAAATGTTTCCACCAGATTATCAAGAATAGAAGCGAAGATGCTTGTCCAAGAAGAAAGAAAAAATGACGTGGTCTTCCTAGACCATGTTACAAATGTTTGTTCACAAAAATTTTAAATAGAAAATCATAAAATCAATCTGTTGAATATGTTAAAGAGTTTCTAACTTTCATTGCTCGTCTGAGTTGGCTAGAATGTACCCCAATGTCTTTAAACAATGAGCGTAGAGACAAAGCTGGGAAGCCCCTGCATCCTACTTCTACAGGGTATAGTCTTGCTTGCCATCCTTTGCTCTGGGCTTCATGGATTAGATCTTGGTATTTGTTGTACTTGAGTTGGTGGGATATGTCTATTCTTTCCTCCCATGGTACTGTAAGTTCTATAACTAGTATGGTCTTAGAACTTTCTGATAAAAGTAGCATGTCAGGACGTAGTGTTGTTGCTACTATGTTCTGAGGAAAGATTAACTTCTTATCCAGGTCGACATGCAATTTCCAATCAGAGGCCTTAGACAGTGACGAGAGAGGGATTGATGGGTCTGTATTCTTAGTCCTTGGAGTTGGTTGTTTTCCCTCCAGTTGAAATGCTGTGAATATGGGCTTTTTAAAGACCCTTGAGCAATAAACTTTTCCTTTTAGGGAATCGAACATGTCTCAAAGCACATTCTAATTATGCATTCAACAATATAATAAAAGGTTGCATTTTTGGTGAAAATTAGGTCAACGTTTTTGAAAAAGTATGTCGATTGGGCCATTGCCCCTTCAATATCATTTAGGTCTGATTAACTACATTATAATTGTAAATACTTTTCTTGAAGATAATGAATGCATCTAAAAGGTACACCCATGTTCATGATCAGAAAATATTCATAATTCAAGTTAGAATCGATTGAAATTGTTTGCGATAACCTACGTGCTCCTTTGAGATTCTAGCGATCCTGAAATAACATGTAGATTATAATTTTATATTCGATGAATATTTGTTTCAGGCAAGACTGAAGAGTATTGTTGCGGGAAACTGTGACAAAGCCCTGGCGCTTCTGGAAGCTATAAAAGTATATAAAGCACAAGTCAGGTCTTTGAAAGATCATACTCATATTAGAGCAAAACATTTATCTGTTTATTTAATTCTAAAAATCGCTTCAACGTGCAACGGATGAAGTAAAAAGAAATACTCCCAATCAAGCATTCAAGTCATCAAATGTATGCAATTAATTGTTTTTGTATGGCCCGGTGCTATATTATGTATTGATATAAATCTTCCATTACCTAAAATATTGCAAAACATTATGCGGGGTGACTAAAATCCAAACAAAGGACATTCTAATCTATACGGTTTTCTGGCTACCGAAATTGGTCAATTTTATGTTCAAATAAATGACAACTATTGTTTGACATTTATTTCATATATTACTAACGCTCGCCTTAAGCCTTAATTTTAACTTATTTTCTTACTCCAGTTGTTGAACAAAAAGGCCAACAACCAAATGACCGTGGATGTTCTTGTCAACCATACAATGAAGGATCTCGGAGGTGACAAACGAAGAAGTTCAAAACTCTTGATGGTGTCCCTTGTAAGTGTTTTCATATAGGTTGTTTTTGCTGATCTGATTTTCATCGAAAAACGTTTCTGCAATTATTATTTTAACTAATATAGCAGATGTACTTATGCAACTGTGTGTTGAAGTTTCCCTTTTTTGTTGTTTAAGTGACAACATTAGAGTAGTTATAGTTCAAATAAGCCATTCTAAATATGTTTCTTTCAGGCAACAACAATCAACATAAACAAATGGTGGGGGGGAAATAAAGGGGCGCAAGGCTACTGGAAAGCCAATAAAGCTGTTTGAATCAGCAAAGGCAACATTTGAAAGGTAATTGTCATATAATGAATGTGTTGACTTCTGGTTAACAACCACAATATATATAAATAAATTAACTCGATTATATATATTGATTGATGAATAAATACCGTACCTAGTAGATAGTACCGAAGCTATAATTTTAATAAATTTAAATGGAATATGTTAATTATGTACAATAATTCAACATTTGTATTTCTATACTCCTTGACTCATATCCTTCATGTTTCTTTTTTCCAGGTACAGTAAGCTGGATGAGGAGGGTGTGAGTGCAAAAATCAACCGTGAAAACGGGAAGGCCATGGCCAGAAGAGACTGAGGAGAGCATACTATAGATTGGAGGGGAGCGTTACATTGATAGACACATGAACATGAACATTCTCGATCTTAATTTAATTAACCTTTTTATTTAATTTTTTAAACATGTTTTTTATATTCAATCAAAAAGTGTGAGGTTTAACGAATAATGAATAAAATGTTGAAGGTATATATTTGTATCTCTATAGTTATGTTATAAATAGATAAACAGTTAAATGCCTACATATTCATATCACCATGAAATATGCATGTATTAATGAAAAAGAAGTGATTGTAAGGTGCTAGAAATTATTCCCTATTTATACGTAAAGTGTGATCATAAGAGTTTTTTATAGTTTTCATTGATCTATATAAGTATCCATTCGATCAAAGCATTATAGCTTTCTTTTAAAGGTTCACTAAAAACGATGCAAACGGTACTAAAAAACACACAAATAAAATAACGAAACAATTTCATCACCCAAAAAGTAGAAATTCCACCTAAATCCACGGCTCATTTTTCTAATAAATTCGGCGCCGTTCCGGTGCCGTTTCGATATCGTTTCCACGTCAAATTCGGTACCGTTTCGACGGCGAATTCGACGCCGAATCGGTGCCGAGCGAATCAGTCCATTTGGTCGAAATTCGACACAGAAACGGCGCCGAAACGTGTCGAAAATCACATTTCATTTTAGGGGTGTAGGACAATAAACTTGATAACAGAAGTGTCAAATGCTATATGATGAGATGACTCTTCAAGCCCTCTTCAAAGAGTCTTAGCAAATCTCTTTTGGGTCTATGGCCCTATTCATGTAAATAAATTAAATTATGACTTTATGTTTTGGGTTTGCATGTGAATAGTGCTCCTGATATGAAAACAACCACAGCGGTGATTCTATGAAAACTTGCATCCAACCAATTAACAAACTATTAAAGATTGACAAGTGAAGTCAAAATTTTGAAGATCAAACTCAAAGGTCAAGGTGGAGACCCAACAATGTTAGAAAGGGGGGACTCAGTCATGGTGGACAGAGGAATAATGGTTCAAGACTTGTTTGCAGCAAAAGGGGTTCAGATCAACACACCCACCATGCTGAAAGGTAAAAGCCAGCTTGAGCCAAGTGAAGTTATTTATGACAGACGAGTCGCTTCCAAAAGGATCCGCATTGAACGTGTCATAGGGCTTGGTAAACAAATGAAAATCTTGAAGCAGGATCTACATCAAGGAAAGAGACATGGGGTCAAGAATAATCAAAGTATGTTACCTTCTTCCAAATTTTGGGGACAGTTATCAATGTCAGGGAAAAGTTCCATACATTCCAAGTCCAAAACCAGGTTCAATTATAAATGTTAAATATTTATATTCAGGTGCATAAGTTCCTTTCAAGGCTGCACAACCGAACACATGTGTTGCTTTAAAATAAGACACGAAGAAACAAGAAGATGTAAAGCACTAGTCTGAAAAACCTAAACCATTGAGTCTTTTGAACTACGGACATGCAAGAGACGTGTTTTATTTTATTTTATAAATTTTATTTACTATAAAATTGATCGCACCTCTTTTTATATCCAAATTTCTGCGGTGAGTTGAAAAGAAAACAAGTTTTTGCTAACTTAAAGATGTCAGTTCTGGTATATGGAACTCAAGGACTTGTCCTGGTCAGAGGTGACATTGCTGTCAAAATACTAAGCCAAGTTGAAGTAACTTTGACTCGAACCTCGTAACCTATGGAATCCAAAAGTTTTGTTTTTCATTGCCATGGCAGAACGTTACAGACATTCCTTACAGCACGCAGCAGGATTATTCAATGCCAGCACCATCATTGATGTTGCTGACAGGTATGATGTAGAACATTCTGCCAAGTCAATGGAGCAATTTATAAGAAGTGGACAGGGCAATAAAACCTATAAAATTGCGGATAACCTACAGGTACCACCTTGGAAAAAGTTCATAAGCTCTGACAAGAACAAAGGGGAATTGATCTGATACCTCCATAAACACACTGATGATATTTCTTTTTCAGTAAACAAGAAGAATAGTGTTATTCACTTCTTCCAAACACAGGAAACTCTTGTTACTGCAACTTCACAGCTTGTTCCTTCAACAAAAGGGGAAGCTTTGTTCAACGTAGGCACTGAGGTGACGCACAAAGGATTCAAAGGCATTCCAGCAAGAATTGTATTCATTTCAAGTAAGTCCACTATTGTAACTTCATAAAACATTGAAAATTCAACTGTCCCGAGTTTGCCCGGTTTCCGAGAAATTGCTGATTTTGAAGTCAAAAAGTCAAATTTTCTGTAAACACTAGACACTTTGATGAAGGAGAACTTTCAAATACCATATAGTAGTTGCTGTATATGCAACATATGTCCTCTGAAGATTTCAAAGCTCTTGGAATTACAGTTTTTGGTGTTTACTCTATAAAATTTGACAAAAAGTAGGACTTTCAGGAAACTTTCTCATGTTTAAAGTCAATGGTAGGTTTTCTGATTGGCAAGTTTCTCAAAGTTTGCCTTATACTTGATCATTTCTTGCAATGAATAACATCAATACTAGATTTAAGCTTTCCCTTCCAAGTTCCTTGATAAGCAAATGGAGATAGACGATGAGATGATGTCAGTGACGCTAGCAGCAAACATGATTGAGCGTTTCGACTTGGAGTTCTCTACGTCAAGCATGAAGCGAATGAGACGCAAGCTAGGCTGGAGGTGTGTGGGGACCAGGTACTGCCAGATGGTCCATGAAGCAAATAAACCAAAGAGATTGGCCTTTGCACTAAAGATACGTACGTTTTACAATGGGCGAGGAGTCTCACTGCATGTGCATTACTCCAAATACAGAAGGAAATCCATTCAACTGATGAAAATGTTCTGGAAACTTTTATTGAGAATGGACCAAGAAAGCTGGACTTAATTCCATAACAGTGTTCATACTTTATTACCTCAGACATACCTGTCTACGGGTTAATTTCAATAGAATGACATTCCCTAGGCTGTGAGAAATTCCCTTTGGATATGAGGCTTTTTGGCCACCTGCTCTCCGCTGAAAGGCAGCCAGTATCTATGTTT